>JAPMNU011395499.1:0-15823 GCA_029874995.1 Alburnus alburnus
CACACACACACACACACACACACACACACACACACACACACACACACACACACACTCTGGTTCGCTATCTTTGTGGGGACTCTCCATTGACGTAATGGTTTTTATCCTGTCCAAACTGTATATTCTGTCCCCTGTGTACATATTCTGTGTACAAAACATGTACACACACACACACACACACACACTTATTATAATTTTGTTAAAAAAAATTACATTTTCTAATATACAATTTTTGAAATACGTGTGCATGTGTACACATTATATATAAACGCACATAAATATGGTATTTTATAAATTCTTAAATAATATTGCATTATGCATATATATATACGAATGTTGTAAGTATACACACACACACACACACACACACACACATACATACATACATACATACATATACATATATATACATATATATAAATAATTTATTTATTTTTGAAAGTCTGCATTTGCGGATAATGGTACACGCTTGTAAAATATTGGTTGGTTTGTAGACTGAAAAATAGACTCAATAGACTGAAAAAACAATACCAGTCCACCACTACATGTTTTATCTTGTCTGAAACATTTTACAGACAAGCATCTACAAACCAACCAATATTTTACAAGCGTGTACCATTATCCGCAAACGCAGACTTTCAAACACACAAGACTCTATTTTTCTGTTTGCTAGTGTCGCTTCCTCCTCATGAGATGTTGTGGTTTAACATGTTTGGTTTCTCTCCCGGTGTGAAAGTGCTGATGTGCTGTCTAAGTAGGAAACATAAAACACAACACCCAACCAATGTCAAAGCCTGCAGATACACACGCAGAGACACACACATGCGTTCCCTCCCCCTTTGGGCCTTCTGTAATCTGTTGACAACACTGACTCACATCGGCTTGAGATAAACACTCCATCATAACAAAGGAGGAAAGAACATTCTGGCACATAAACTGAACCATCCTCAAACTTGAAAGGTTTTTGCAAACACATAGACATTATGTCGCTATTTTCTTATTACCCTAATACATTCATTATTGTCATTATCTGTAATTAGGTTGAAAATAAACACTTAAAAATGATCTGCTCCAAGAACAAACTGAATGGTGACCAAGCCCTTTAAATTCAACAAAATTAACATTCATGGCTAACCTTAATTGACACTAAATGAAGCCATGGGGTTCTATGTGTAAGTGAGTTTCAGTTCTGGCATGTCAGTCTCAGGATGAAACTCTTTAATCTTATTAACCTCTGGTCAGGATGTCAGCAGGTCATGCAAGAAAAAGAGATGCTTTGGCAACAATCGCTAGCTTTTTCGTAGACAAAAGAGATCATTGATAACCAAACATTTTTGTCTGATATGAAAACAGTGAAGGAGGACACATTTGAAGTGCTGAAATAATCTCTAATCTCTTTGAAAAGGAAACAGCGGAGGCTAACACAGATGTTCCACTGCCCTATACCTTATCACTAATAGATAATGACAGCTGCCAGCAAGACTTTGCATTGCCTGTGTATGTGTGTGCGAGTATATGCGCGCGGTGATTCAGAGTGGGGGTGGGGGGATTAAGTAAGACACAGCCGTTGGTGGAATAAAAATCCATGCGCTCCTATGGCAGTCTACCATAAATAGGTCAGTGGAACAACATTCCCCAATCATCCAGCATGGCAACATTCCCATGCCGTGCCAAACAGCCAACATGGCCGCCCATGTACGAGCTGTCAGAAAGACGCCATCGTATCACATCCCATCCCACCACACACTTACTGACTTATTAACTTATGCTCACTGCAGTTTCAGATGAACTGAGATGTTCCCTCAAACGCACACAATGCGCATTACTACAAATCAAAAAAGATCTAATAGTCACTTTGCAATTCAAAATAGAAAACATGTAAATGAACATGCAAAACAGCACACAGGACAGTCCATGAGATGTTTTGGAAGCAAAACAGCCACATTATACATGCAAGAGCTCAACACATTAAAGAAACATTAACATAACAGCTCAGAGATATTTCTCATGCACTCAATCTCTCAAGTGCACGCACACACACACATTTCCATTGATTTTCCCAACTTGTAAGTCCCTCTCCTACCTTTCATGGCTGTGATCATTAAGTACATCTTGAGGCTCTGTGGCCATGCAGAGGACCGTCAACAGCCTTGCCTCAAGAGCATGTGCAGGTTTGGACACAAGCGTTGTGCTGCCGACTGACTGTAACGCTGCTGTGCCTCCCTCTGCCTCTCGTCTCTACCGCATGAGAATCCATGTGACCGTGACATAAGGACTAAAATCCTTTCTTCCCGCCCCCTCAACCCCGGAGTGACAGCCGTGTCAACCAGTAGGTGATTAGTGAGCAAGTGTTTAGATGACTATGTGGTTTAAAGGGTTAGTGTTGGCTCACCTTGCACTGCTCTGCAACGTGTTCTACTGATACTATACTGTATGCAGGAAGTGGTCTGCAGTTAACGCTTCACATTATGAAAGCAGACCTAAACATTTTCCCTTCCTCCATTAGAGGCATCGGTTACCTGTAGCCCTTCTCACACCATCAGTAATGATTGCTTTTTTGACGATACAGCATCACTATTATTACTTAGCACATTATACATTACCAAGGATCTTATCTAGAAATGAACTAAAGATATACAATGTGCTGAATAAATGTTTTGAGTGGACTTTTCACCCTGGAGGTGCTTTGTGGCATTTTTTAAATTGACAAAAGTTATCAATTTACCCAGACTTACTGCAAGTACAGTCATTTAAAAATGGATGTATGTTTAATGCAAAAAATGCATGTTGAATGTAAGAATATATACTACTGTTTAAAAATTTGGGGTCAGTAAGATATTTTTTTATAAATGATTTTATTCAGCAATGATGCATTAAACAGATCAAAGGTCAAGACATTTATGATCTTACACAAGATTTCTATTTCAAATAAATGCTGTTCTTTTGAACTTTCTTTTCATCAAATAATTAAAAAAATGTAATCATGGTTTCCACAAAAATATTAAGCATGTCGTCAACATTGATAATAATAAGAAATATTTCTTGAGCACCAACTGAGCATATTAGAATGATTTTTCTGAAGGATCATGTGACTAAAGACTGGAGTAATGAAATTTTAGCTTTGCATCACAGAAATAAATTACAATTTAAAAGGTGTTAAAATAGAAAATAAGATTTCACGATAGTACTGTTGTTTTTACTGTATTTTTGATCAAATAAATTTTGATTTGGTGAGCATAAGAGACTTCTTTCAAAATCATGAAAGAATGTTACTGACCCCTGAACAGAACATGTTAGAAATGTTTGATAACATTTTGTTCCAAATAAAAAAAGGTTAATTTAATTGTATGTACATTATTAAGATTATTATTAACTGTTTTTTAAAGTATAAATGTATTTGCATGTTATATGTATATTTCGTGTATTATCTGTTCTGTATATTTAGTCAAATAATAGCTTAATAGCTAGAGAATTTTGATGAGATTGTTAATTACATTTTTTGTACATAATCATTAATAAACAATAAATTATTAATACTTTTTAAAATAAATGTATTTGTATTTTATTTGTATATTGCGTAAAGCCACCAGCAGGACAGCATTGATTTGAAATTGCATGTGTTTGCCTACAGGATAACTGGCTAATTTGAAATTCTACCCATATGTGTGTGGGGGGTACAAACACATGCGCATGTAGCCTTATACAGGTCTGGCTGAATCTTAGGGGAACGTAGCCATCTGAATGCTAATGATCTGGCCTGGACCCAACACAACACCCTCTTCAATCCACTATCGCCAAAAGGTCTGCTCAAAGAAGCAGCTACACAGCTAACTGAACCAAGTATCGAGAAATGTAGTGAAAATCACTATTATGCAACACAGAAGCTGTAGGTAAGAACCTGCTGGCTAACCATATCAGGTAAACATGTTTCAAAGATGCCGGCTATATGTGACCTTAAAGCAACAGTTCAGCCAAAATGAAAATTCTGTCAACATTTACTCACACTTCAAACCAATATGAATTTCTTCTGCGGAACACAAAACATGAATTGATGTTTGGTTTGTTTAATTATTTATTAATTCATTTTAGTTCAATCTAGTTCAATCACAGCATGGACCACAGTCTGAGAAGAACCACAAGCCTCTAAATCATGTTCCTTCTAGAAACATCTTCCACATGCTGTCCAACTGAGGACTGAATAGTTGAAATAGAGATGCTGGAACTGTTTCTGCAGGTCTCATGTTTCACGGGCATGACAGCAGTGTGAGGATGGGGTTCTGTTGTGTGAGACACTCTCATGGAGAAATGCATCCCTCTGCAATCCTGAACACAAGCCCTCACTGGGCTGGGTTTAACTTCAGCAGGACAGACATGCTAATACATGCTCCCAGCTGCTGCTTGTTTGCTTGGTGTCTCCAACACAAAAATCAAGACACGCACACGTACAAATACAAATGTGCAAACGCCTACAGTGACACTATCACACCAAAATCTCTTAAGAACCACCAAATACATCTGAATGCAATATGCAACTAAGCTCGGGCATTGTGCAGCGCATATACTCGTTCTAACGTTTTTCACACTTTTCTTAAATATAACACTTTGCTTCCAGTATTTTCAAAGTACATAAGGGACATCTCAGCCAGTAAAGGGGATTTCAAATCATTCAGTGCACAAACAGGAAGTCTCTGTTGGTAAACCACAGAAGCATCCCACTAGTGCGCAATAATTTTTTTGAGCAGCTCCTTTCACCTTGACCAACATTTTTCTGTCATGTAGGCAAAACGTTTCAACATGAAATGAATATATGAGAAATGACTCTCTCCTGTTTCCTTTAACACCTACATTAGTTTACAAAGGTCATGTAGAGCACATCAATTAATCAAAGAACAGAATTTATTTATGGTTTACAAATTAAACCATTTAAATCAAAATCGTTGTCAAAAGTATATGTTCTGAAAACAATAGGGCCTTTGCCCTTTCAAGGCTTGGGCCCTAATAATAATAATAATAATATAAATAATATATACATTTAATTAAAGGTGACATATCATAAAAATCTGACTTGTTCTGTGTTTAAGTGCTATAATTGGGTCTCCAGTGCATCTACCAACCAAGAAAACGTGAAAAGTGACAACCCAGTAACTTTGTTTAGGTAAGCCTTTCTCTGCAAGCATGTCAAAATATAAGATGATCCGATTTCGCTCCCCTTCTGAAGTAGGAAGGGGATCTTATTATAATATTACCACCCCTTAACCTGAATGTATGGTCTATGGTTTCCACACGGCACCGCCATTTGGTTTACGCAAGGGACAACAGTTGTAACAGAGTAACCAGTTCTAATGCAATGGCAAAAGTTCGAGCAAAGCATGCAAACTGTTCTGTCGTTGCTGCACAGATGAGCACAGAACATTTTATTTTCAACGGAAATCCCCCTTTCTAATATAATAAAGTAACGTAGTGCTACTGCACAGCCATACAGTGCTGAGGCTTACTCGCACGCTACTGGCTGAGCAGTGGGAACTGCACGAACCAATGGCAGAGGGGCGTAACTGCGCGAACCAATCAGTGCGAAGCCCACGAAATCCCCGGGGAAATTCCAGGGGGAATTCCAGAGGACTCCTCCTGTATAAAGACGACCTGAATTGCCATGGATTCCGATTTATAGACTGAAGCGACGATCGCTAGTCGTTCGCACCATAGCACGGTCGTCTACGCAGTACTCGTTCCCTGATCTCAGGGAACCAAGGTTATGTTAGTAACCGAGTATGTTCCCTTTCGAACGGTCAGTCATACTGCGTCTTGCTAGACGCTAGGGGAACCTATTCAGCCACGCCGTGCTATGAAGAGTGCAACGATATGTACCTCTAAGTTGGGAGGCCACTAAGGGTCCCAAGCTAGAGTTTATTGACATATCTTATAGGAGGTAAGATTCAAATGTGAAGAACCGGGCTCACCGAGGCCAGCCACAAACATGGTGAAGGGACTTATGTGCTTTAAGTACAAGACCAACTAAGAAGTGCTGGGCTCATAGAGGCCAGCTCATCTTCTCCTCACCCCCTTCTTTTTATACAAAAAGAATACGTGCCTGTAGAGCAGGGATTTCCAGACTGTAAAAACTATTAAATGTAGATGGCGAAGACCAGCCTGTCGCTCTACAGATATCACCAATGGACACCCTGCTGGACCACGCCCAGGAGGAGGCCATGCCTCTCTTGGAGTGAGCGCTTACACCTGTGGGGCACTGCAGGCCCATAGAAACGTAGGCTAAATCTAGGTAGTCTTTGCTTCGTGACCCGAAGCCCTTTGGTGTGGCCAACGAAGCTCACAAAAAGCTGCTCCGACTGCCTGTACTGGGCGGAGTGCTCAATGTATGTTCTCAGAGCCCTGACTGGGCAGATCAGGTGCAACTGCTGCTCGTCCTCCGCGGAGGGGAGGGCAGAGAGCGTGATCACTTGTGCTTTGAACTAGGTTGAAAGCACTTTGGGCACATAGCTGTGTCTTGGTTTGAGGATGATTTTAGAGTCACCCAGGCCAAACTCCAGACAGGAAGCGCTCACAGAGAGTGCTTGCAGGTCACCAACTCGCTTGACTGATGCTAAAGCTAGCAGCAGCGCAGTTTTCAGCAAGAGTGGGTTTAGTTAAACCGTTTGCAATGGTTCGAACGGGGGCCCCTTCAGTGCTCGAAGGATCATTGACAGGTCCCAGGAGGGCACCGTAGTGGGCCGTGGGGGGTTAAGCCTCCAGGCTCCCTTCAGGAAGCGGACAATCATGTCGTTCCTGCCCACTGACTGGCCGGCCGTCGGTACGTGAAAGGCTGTGATGGCTGCCACACAGACTTTAAGTGTGGTTGGAGAACGGCCTGCATGGTGTGGTTGGAGAATGGCCTGCATCCAACATCTCTTGAAGAAATGAGAGTATCTCGAGACTGGGTCCTGGTTTCTGGCTGCGCACCAGCTAGAGAACACAGACCACTTAAGAGCATAGAGGCGCCTGGTAGACGGAGCTCTAGCCTCGCTGATAGTACTCATGACGCTCGCTGGAAGGTCCCCGAGCTCCCTTCGAGGGGCCACACATGTAGCGGCCATAGTTTGAAACAGCGGTGCCAGATCATCCTGTTCGCCTGGGAAAGGAGGTCTTTCCTCAGGGGAATTGGCTACGGGGCTGCTGCGAGCAGCTGAATCATCTCGGGGAACCAAGGCTGGGTTCGCCAAAGAGGGGCCACTAGTAGGACTACATAGGTCTGCCTTCCCTGATCCTCTTTAAGACCTGTGGAAGGAGCGAGACCGGAGGAAAAGCATGAAGTAGACGGCTGGGTCAATTATGGGCCAGCGCGTCTCTGCTCTTCGAGAAAAATGTTGGGCAATGACAGTTGTCTTCTGAGGCGAAGAGGTCGACCTCTGCCCTCCCGAAAACACTCCATATCAATTGAACCTTTTGAGGATGGAGAGTCCATTCTCCGGGGGACACCTGGCCCCTGGACAGCATGTCTGCTCCCTGGTTCAGTCTGCCTGGCACATGCATTGCTCAGAGAGCGCAGGTTGCCACTCGCCATAGGATGAGGTCTCTGGCCAGTTTGTATAGCCATCTCGACCTGAGTCCACCTTGGCGGTTTATGTAGGAAACCACTGTCGTGTTGTCCGTACGGACCAAGACATGGTGACCCGAGAGCGGCGTTAGCGTGGGCCTTAACCAGGCAGACAACACACTCGCCGTGACCGTCGTCATCATGCAGAATGGCTCTGCATTTGCCACATGTGTGGCGCGGCATTTGAAACAACGCCACTGCTCTTTTATGTTAAGGAGAGAATAAAAAAGGATACGCCGGTGTTTCGCCAGAGAGCAAAGGGAAGACAGCTTGCGGGATCACTGGCGATTGAGCGCACTGATCAGGCCGGCTGCTGGCTCACTCGCTGTTCCGCTGCAGGCTCTGCTTGACTTGGCGAGAAGGCGTAGGCTTCGAGAGAGAAGATAAGCGAGGTCCGAAGATCGTCGCTGAAGGAGATAAATCTGAATCCATGGCAATTTTAGTGTCTTTTATATAGGCAGAGTCCCCTGGAATTTCACCGGGGCGGCAGGTTTCACACCGATTGGTTCGCACAGTTACGCCGCTCTGCCATTGGTTTGTGCAGTTCCCACTGACCAGCCAATAGCGTGCAAGTAAGCCTCAGTACTGTATGGCTGTGCAGTAGCACTGCGTTATTTTATAATATGTATTTCGGAGAAAGGAGTTTTCCCCTAGCGTCTAGCAAGACACAGTAAGACCGTTCGAAAGGGAACTGCCTTGAGGCCTTCAGAATCGACAGTGCGGGCGCCTGTGGCTTAAATTGAATGGCAATGAAACTGTTGCTTTAACCAATCAGATAATCAGTCAGATTTAATCAGCCAATCAGATTTCGATTTGACTGCAGCGGGGCCATCTAGCAGGCGTACAATAACGTCTGCATTTTCACGTCTTTTGATTGGATGGTCAGAACGTGTACTATTACTAGTCAGAGCTAGCTAACTGCATCTGTAGCGAACTGCATACACGAAAATATATTCCTGTAGATGTAATAGTTTTTCAACCCACAAATGAATGTTTCTCTCCCTCCTCGACCCCCAGCAGGAAATAATCTAGCGGGAAAAATTCCCTTATTCAGCCTTATCCAGCTCAACACAGAGTCACGGCACACTATTCGATCTGTCCGGGTAAAAACAGAATTAACTAACTGTAATGTATGCCATGACTGATTTTGAAGGCAAAAGTCCCGCTGATCTCATTCATTTCGTTCAAAAATCTGTGTGAGAGCATGGGTCAGCTGTACACATCGTCATGTTTTGCGGTGACTGTCCCCGTTTACTGCTTCTGCCGAGCAGACATTCTCAGCCCTAAAGCGAATTAAAACTTATGCCAGATATACGACGGGACAGACTCGACTTTCAGCATTAGCCTCGATCGGCGATAGAAAAGGTTGTTGGGACTGAAACACACAGATAACCTGTACAACAGAGTAAATGAAGCTCTTGAGGAAAGAAATAAGAATGGATTTTGTGTAAAAATAATCAGTAGTTTTGGTGAGTATAATAAGAAATAACTTTCAAATTTTTCTTGTAAATTTATGATCAAACCTTTTTTTTTTTTCAAACATACATACTTTTATAACATCTGATGAACGACAGACACGGGAGGCTCCATTTCTGAACTTTTTAATCGGAACGCAAAACAACTGTACACAAATGCACCAGCCAAACTCGCTCACTCGTTTCTCTACCCGGCCTTTTCCGAACGCACAGCATTATTTCACAACAATTATATAGAGTCTGTGTGCTATTAAAAGCGTATTAAGAGGTGGATTAATTCAGGTAGGACACCACTGAAGGCCTAGGTGTGAAATGCACCGCCAGCCACTGATTACATCTTGTGAAAAGGGGCATAATATTTCACCTTTAATATAGGTTAACTTTTTTTTTTGACAATTTTATATAATGTAATTTTTTTATATAAGAACAAAATATTTTATATCTATTATAATAGCAGAAATAATACAATAAATTATAATTTATGAAAACTAACAAACTGTATTGTATACAAACATACATACAAATGTGTTTGTGTTTGAGTGTGTGTGTTGCGTAAAAGAGAGAGAGATTGTACATGTAAACATGGTGTGGGGGGGAGAGGAGGTGAGAAAGATCAGTTACACCACTGACAAACTGGTAAACACAACTTTAAGAAGCAGCTATATCTCAAAACAATCTTATAGGAGGTGCAACAATTACCCAGAAATAAAACCTTACTGAAAAATTATGGGTGTTGGCGGCAGAACACTTTTTTAAACCAGCATTTATTATCACCGTCATCTGATCTGTCTATTCTTGAAGATCAAAGCATGGATTTTCACTTTCTCACATTAACCCAAAAAATCTGATTAAACCGAAGTGAGATGGATGTCAAAGTGGGTGTCAACATTCTCCGTTTCTTGAATGCTCGAGAAGTTTGGTGTCTCCACCTCACTTAAATCTTTACCAAACAGCTTCCCTGAGCATTTGGTTTTAAATGCAAATAGAATATGTTACAGAAACATCTGTGGCCACAGGAATTTACACGTACATGAAAACTGTACTTACACGTGTGTGTTTTCTTTACTGAGGACACATCTGAAAAAGACAAGAAATAAAATGCATATTAAACAGGGCTTGTATATTGTGTGACTTTTTACACCTCTGCCTACATGAGAAATGAAAACAAACAAACAAACAAACAAAAAGACAATTGCGATTTTAGAATAATTTCACTTTGATTTAGATACCACAAAACATTTAGCCTTGAAAAGCTAAGGGATTTTTCAAGATGGATGCTAGTATCTAGAGGGCAGGGTGACTACCAGCCAATAATCTCAAAATGGCAAACATTAGTCAATTAAACGTCCTGGTCAATACATTGCTAAATATGATAATAAAGAAAATAATAAAATATAGTACACATATAGTGCATGTTTATGTAATTGTTTGGAAGAGACCTGAAGGCACTCTGTAATCCCAAGTCATCACAGGCCCTGGCTTACGCTTTTACATTCAGGGTAACTCAGGCCAGCGCAGTCAATCACCATTAATCCATCCACTCCCTTTAATCAGGGCTATTGTACTACAGCCAGCTCTATTGTGATGTAAAGTGTCCATCTGAGAGAAATACAATCTGTCATGACTAGTGATACTGTCGAAACGAGATACAAGTGGTAAATGGCAACTGCCAATCAACAAAGCATTAACCAGTAATTTGTGCCAAATGAATTTCCATCTGCTTGTAAATTATACTCAGTAATAAAAGAGTTCATGTCCAACACAGCACGAGAAAAATGAGACAACCAATAAATTGACTTTTTTCCCCCCCTATGAAAGACATTAGGGTTGTCACTGTACCAAAATTCCAGTAGTTGGTACCAATACCAGTCAAATTTTACGGTTTCTCGTACAAATTTTGGTACCAAACTATTGGAACAATTTTACTATTTTATTGAACTATTTGAAAATAAAAATATGAATTAAATTAGTTTAATTTATGATGATAATAATTATAAGTAAATAATACATGTAAACAACATCAGCATGTAGCCTTCGAATGTTTAAGTAAACATTGTTTTTAAAAAGATAAAAGAAAAGAATTTGTAATAAAATGAAGGACAAAGAAACACATAGACATAGAACAAGTGGCAGGTCTATTAGTTTGCATTTACACTCAACGACTTAATGCACATCTATTTTAACATTTTTGTTAACAGTTTTATCCTGCCTGTTGCTATGGTTAATATATCACAGCCAATCAGTTGTAAATCCAGAAACTTTGCAGTGTACTGAGCAGCATGAAAAACAAAACTTTTATTCAAACTATGTGTGACATGTAATAAACAGAAAACTTGCAAAGAGCTCTCCCTTTATAATCACTGAAGCCGTCAATCACTTAGACTATGTTCAGCGCCTGCACAGAGATCTACACTCCTTCAAAAACTCCCGCTATAATCAAAAAAGCTGTCTATACTGCATAACAAATCGTGTATACTTTGTTGGTAAAAATGAAAGAATTCACAAGCGTTCAGAACTCTAACAATGCATGTGTCCATTGCTGTGAAGCACAGCAAGCGTTTTCAATTCATTCCTATGGAAGTTGAGCTTCACGCTCGCGCAAAGAACTGTGGGATTGACAGTGGACCAGAGAAAAAGTTGTGAGCTCATTTGCATGAACATTTTCTGAACTCATGTCATTTAACATGCTTCGCCTACATTCTGTCGCCAATGGTCACTGTCGCTTGTGTCGCCAGCTCTCCATTGAAAATGAATGGGATCATGTCGCTTTGTAACTGTGGCGCTGACAGTGTAAATGGGACTTTAAGCAGTTCCCGACTTTATGCAAATATCAAGCGAAAAACGCGGACGACAGCCATTCCCTGTGAGGTTTCAGGTAGTGACGTCTTTCTTGAGCATTTTACACTTTACAATAAGGTTCATTAGTTAACTACATTAGTTAGCATGAACTAATAATGAACTAGTAAAGTGTTACCAAAATATATATATAGATTGTGCCAGAGTTTATGCTGGATTTAGTGCGTAAATCATATTGTTTACACATTAGGGCTGTGCAGATGTTATATCATGTATGTTAAATATTGCAGTTTCGATTTTATCACTGATTATACTGGCTGGGTTAACAAAAGTTTACAAAATTGACAGCATATCTTTACTTAGGGCATTCAGAAACAAAGCTTGCTTCTTTCCAACTGTAATCGCTCGTATATGTGATGATTATTACCAGTGTGTTGAAAAAAAATCGATTAAACATATTTGCTTCAAAACACACTCCAAAGATGAGGCATTTTATTGCTCTCATTGTGCAGAGTTTTGCCGCTGTAGTGGACATACACCATAAAGTGCACACTGAACAAAATCGGATTTTGACAAACACCTCATCTACACCGGATGTGACAGTTATTACATGTGACAGTTATTATGGGCAGCTTGCGGCTGTCTACACTAGATGCGACGAAGCGACCGTTTTCGTGTCAGAATTAGCGCGAGCGCCTGAAGAACATCAGAAATAGAATGGGGCATAAGTTTACTGTCGGGAATTTGTAGTGTCGCACCGCATCTAGTGTAGACAGCATTTACTGATTATATTGGGTTCCATTTGATTTTGACGCGTCACACCACGCCGCTTGCGTCCGGTGTAGACATGGTGTAGAAAACACCTCTGACTGGACATTGCGTTGACACGCTCAACAGATATGTCTGTGATTGCTCAACACTTCAAAAACATGCTATAAAAAGAAACATTTGAAACTCTTCACAGAGCACTTACAGAGATACACACAGGAGCATTTGAAAGCAGTAGCCTATCAGTGGGTACCGAATATACCTAGTACACCATTACCAGTAATGCAGTAATCCTGCTAGCATCACACTTTAAAATTTCAGTACAGACTTGGTGCCGAAGTACCGGAAATCTTGACAACCATAGAAGACATATTAAGGAGGTAAATGATGTGCACTTTCATATGTTAGACTTAAGCTTTTTTTTCAAGAATGTATTTTATCACAGATGTGAAAGTAATAATGTTGAAAACCTCAAGTATCAGCATTAAAATGTGTATTGTTTGTAAAATGACTGTAGGATCTTAAGGAGGAGATTATAATGACATGATGCTTTACCAGCATATTCATTAAACTGATGAGAAGAGCTTTCCCTTTTCTTAGCTCTTTTTCATGTGTTATTTTCAGCTGGACTAGAACAAATGTTCTGGCTTACGGCTTTTGAGCAGGCACATCCATTATTCCTCTCCAGCTGAAAATCAGAATGATGAAAAGAGTGAATCTGACTGCAAACCTTTATTTATCAATCTATTTATGAAATGAAACTGAAGAGGCACGACAAAACAAGCCCGCTTTGTTTCCTTTATTCACAAAGCTAAGTAAAGAAGGGGCTTCAGATCTGATGATACTCAGCAGCGAAATGACAGCGAATCTCCAGTCGTTGTTCTTTCCATCCATTTCTAATTGGTTTAACTCCTTGGTCTCAGTCTCAAACAGCCTACCCCTGAGTTTCTTTGTTTCTGTCTGTTCATATTGAAATTTCCCTGTAATTCTCATTCCATGCTGAGTTTGGCTCCTATGCGAACAGAGAGCATGTTTTTGTGGATGTACATGAAAAAAAAAAATGGCTGAAGAGGATTAGACCGCAATAACACTGAAACAGTATGGAAAGCAAAGATCAGATGGACATCTCATAGTCATATCCTGTAAAATTCCCTTGCAGTGAGTTTTTTTGCTGTTTAGATTGATAAAAACTTATGGTTCATTGTGTCTGTCTGTCAAACTATATTGTATTTATTTATCTTATAAGTCAGTTGGTGTGTGCGTGTGGTCAATTAGTGTGTGTATAGGCTATATGTCTAGAATTAAAGAAAACAAATGAGATCAAAATATGTAAATGGGTATTATGGAACTGAAAGCAGTGACATCAGTGTTGTCGTGCAAATTAATCTAAAACTATTTTTACAAAAACATTCGGTTACACTATTTTAAAGTGTCCTTGTTACAGTGTAATTAGACATTTAAGTACTGAGTATTTTTAATTAACTATATGTGCTTATGGTTAGGGCAGGATTAGGTTTGGTAGTTGCATGCAATTAGGCAATGGTTATAGTTATAACTATGGTAATAAGGACACTGTAAAATAAAGGTGTTACCCAACATTCTTCTAATTTGTATAGAATTATTAGGCATGTAGTATTCATGACAGTTGTTATTTATTAAGAGAGCATTTCTTCAAAAAAAACACATTAAGCATTCCCATACAACACTATGGTTGTTATAGTAGTCTATATTCTGCAAAATAAAGAAAACCACGAGAAGAAAACATTGTCACTATCTAATTCTGTTTGTTTGCGGGACAACTTTAAATGCTACTTCAAATTTTTTTATGTAATTCTGTACAACACTATGGGTATTGCAAAGGTCAAAGGGTTCAAATGTACGCTAATGCTCACAGGAGTCAGGACCTGTTTTTCTTACAAATGGTCTTTTAGACAATGAGATAAAACTGGAATGCAGGCCAAAAAGTTGTTACAGCTCACTCATTCCACTCCGCTTCATACTCTTTTGCACTCTGTTCGACTATTTTAGTCCTTCATAATGGGATAGTTCACCAGCTGAACACATTTTGAAGAGTGTCTGTATTGTTTTTTCCATACTATGGAAGTCAGTGGGAGTCAGCGAATGTCAGTTACACTGGTGACATGTATTCTCTCTTCAAAATTCTCAGGTTTGAAGATCGCACTGATATCCATGACAGGCTTTACACTCACACAGCTCTAGCTCTGCACACTCCCTGGGACACAAACACCATAAACTCCTGAATCAATCAACGTCAAAACAAAATTGATGCAGTTGCTACCCAGGTAAGTTCGAGATTAGTTTGAGCAAACTCTGTTTTTTTCGGGCACAAGAAGGTGGATTGATTTTTAGCGGTGTTCATCGGCACGGCAATTTACGCGACACACCTAACCTGCTCCAGAGTGCGAGTTAGAGATCGCAAACCCAAACTGGACCAATCAGCTGTAAGCAAAATGACATGATGCAACAAAGCCACTTCCCCTGTATCTCCACCTGCAGTTTATATAGGCTATATAAAAACATTATATATAATGCTTTTAAACATCAGATATAGTCAGATATTTTCTTTCAGCTGCCTTCTCAAACTTTCACTGAAGCAGCAGTGTTTATTCCTGCCTTGTAAACGCTTTTAATTTCATGATAATTTTCAAAATGATCTCTTAACCCTTCAGAAGAGAAGTAAATTGTGCTGTCTCTCTTGCGAGATGTGAATCAAACGGACGCTCTCCATGTTTCGTGTGATTGGCTGTCACACTTTCAGGTGCACACGCTTCAGAGTTAAGCGCAAACTCTGGATCAAACCTGAATTGACAGAGAACATTTAAAGGGGTCATATAATGGTACATGCACTTTTTACAAGTTGATTGTACTGAAATGTGTGTTGGCAGTGCCTGTACACAACCATCATAAAATGATAAAAATCCATCCAGTGTTTTTTTTATCTTCTTATATGTTTTCCCCCATCTCACAAAATGTCACAAAATCGACGCCCCTCCCACGATTGTTGATTGACAGCAGCGCTTAAACACAGACCCGCCCTCGCTCGTGAGCGAGCTATCAATCATAGTCCGCGCAGACCGGCGCGGTCATTGTTGGTACGCTGGAGCACTGTCTATGAGCAGAATGGCATCTAAGCGATTGTGGTGTTCTGTTCTTGGGTGTAATAAGGAACACAGCA
>JAPMNU011395558.1:0-13641 GCA_029874995.1 Alburnus alburnus
GTACCCTTTTCGTCGTATGTTGCCGTATGGTCAAGACCCGTCAGTACATGACGTTTTGGGGTGAGACCGGGCTGACCAGACAGACTTCCATAGTAGGAAAAAAAATACTGTGGAAGTCAATGGCAACCGTCAACTATCTGGTTATTAACATTCTTCAAAATAACTTCTTCTGTGTTCAACAGAACAAAGAAGCTAATTTTATACTCACAGATTTAGGGTGATCAAATGATGACAATGATGAACAATGTATTTAATCTAGAATTTCTCTAAATTCTTTCTTCATGTCACCAATTATGTTTTTCTCTGTTGGGCAGTGTATGGTGATGTTCCGCACACTTTCTCCCAAGAGTGGATCGACAAGCAGACGCAGAGGATGATAGATATGAGAGTGAACCCCGTCCACGGATTCTCTAATAAGTGGGACTATGAAAAGAAACAGTGGAAATAAATGCATTCTGATGTACTAATATGATGTTTGCATTAATGAGATGTTCCAAACTCAATAATGCTGTGCAACCGGCAGCCTTAAAATGTATACCTGTGTGAATCCAAATAAATGCACTGAATTAAACTCAGAGCTGCTTCAGTATTCTGGCTTTGTACTGTTTGTACTTTGAACAAAGCATGTGTGTTGGTACATTTAACCTGATACCTGACTACCATAGAATTTAATATGCATTAACATGATTGGCTGGGGCAGGTGGAGTGAGAGAGTGTGTTATTGGCTGAGGAGTTAATCCAATCTCTTTTCAAGTGGCTAAAATGACTTGTATGACAAGATAATTATAGAAGTACAAATATTAAATGTAGTTCCACAGTGTTTCAAATAGTTTTAGACGAAGTCACACTGCTGTCAATGCTTGAAATGTCATGTCAACAACCCAATAGACACACTGCTAATTGCGTTCAACAAGTAGATCCATTAATCACTATAGGCAATTTAAAGGGTTAGGCTAGTTCACCCAAAAATGAAAATTACCCCATAATTTACTCACCCTCAAGCCATCCTGTATGACTTTCTTCTTTTAGCCAAACACAATCTATCTATCTATATATACCAAGGTTGATTGCACTGAACAAAAAAACAAAAATACTGAGTTCCCCAGATAAAATGTGTTACAACGCTTCCTAGTTCCCCTATTGAAAATGTATTTGTCAAAATGAGCGAAGCTTGTAGGCCTACTTAAAGACAAGCCTGAAGTATGGAGTCCTGAGGGATTAATGAAAAGAAGCTTTGACAAAGCTGAAAGGAATGAAAAGAATTGCACTTCAAACACTAACCCAGACACCATAAACACACTGCATCTGGAGAGGCATAGTACTACGGCAAAAGAAATGAATGGTGTGACGTAGGAAGTGCCGCCCCCGAAGAGAGACTATCTTCAAACAGTATTCAGTTTCAACAACAGTCCTAGCGTTGCTTCAATGAACGCGCCTGTCTCGATGTCATTCGTTGGCGGTGACAGAGCACGCTTAATTTCTGCACGATCCGTGCCGCGCGTTGGAAAAACTGAATCTTGCCATTAAGCGTGGAGATATACTTCTACATTTTACACACAGAAAAAGTGCTTCTTCGTGCGCTGACTTGGTTGCTATTTTCTCTTCCGTCTTTCTGGGACCTCGAATGTCAGTGGAATAATTAGAAACACAGTGCTAGCTTTAACTCTCTTCTTCGGGCTCTTAACGTCAACGACGTCGCAAGGTTTTTTCTTTCTTCTCGCTATTGGCTGGTGGTTCACTGGAATATAAGCGCAGTGAGTCTGAGCTGTGAAGGGGCATTCCTCGCGCCGCAGCAACGGCCACTCTATCCATCATCGGCGCGCGCTGGACATGCAGGTTTGCAGACAGTTATGGCTATAAAGTTATAACCAATGAATGTGATACTCAGTCATATTATTTTCCTCAAAAATTCCATTTCAATGAGAGAAATCACGTCAGCGTGATGTGAATTTGAATTTTTTTCTGAGCCCTTCTCTGTGGGAGCCTTTTTTTCCGTTACGATGTACTTCGAATAACCGACTCTTTACCGCGCGCGCTCGTTTTTATCCTGTTTAATAACGATGGCTAACGAAATTCGCTATGACAATCGGAATATTGTGGAGAAATACCTCAATCACAAACTTTTAAAGAGGGGATATGTATGGAAACTTCCATCTTCTGGGGAAGAAGATGACACCTTCAATAGAGGAGAGGGCTCCTCTCCAAACTCTGACAGGAGGAGGCTTCAGGCTCCCTCGGCCGGCGGGGGTAACAACTCTGAATGCCTGATAGCCCACCGGCTCACCCTTTCAGACCCTCATTTGAGGCTCTACCGGGTGTTACGCGAGGCTGGAGACGAGATAGAAAGGATATACCAGCGTGAATTTGAGGAGATGTCCCACCAGATGGTATTTAGTCCCAATACAGCGCAACGCAGCTTCTTAACCGTGGCTGAAGAGCTCTTTAGAGACGAAGTGAACTGGGGGCGGATCGTGGCTTTCTTCGAGTTTGGCGGGACCATGTGCGTGGAGAGCGTCAACCGGGAGATGGCGTCCCAGGTAGATAGTATTGCACACTGGATGACAGACTACCTGAACGGGCCACTGGAAAACTGGATCGAGGAAAATGGAGGTTGGGTAAGTTTATGGTCAAATGATCGCGTGACCTTTGCCCAGTCATTCATTGCTTCATCTCTGCAGCTGAAGCTCAACATCATAACAACACAGTCTTATTAAACACCGAAGAACCATGCAATGTTGTTTACTATCACCTTTTACCAATCAAATTATTACTTTCTTAGTAAGGTTTGATTCTACTAAGGAGGGTCACAGCAGATTGTTAAAAACCCCATGACAGCAAAATTCAAGTTTTTGTGCCTTTTTGCTTTGTGGCTTCTTTATCCAAGTGCACTCCTAAACACTGAAAAAATTGGGAAATATACTGGGAAAGGGACTAAAATATTGATGATTTATCATGTAGGCTACTACAGATTTGTGTCCAATCAAATTCTCTCTAGTAAGAGAAAGTCCTTCCTCCATATCACCCTGCAATTCATGTTTAGGGCTGTGATCTAGCTAAAGGCTATTAGATATTTAAAATATGTTTTGTCCAAACTTCCTGTTTCAGTAGAAAGTATGTTGTCACTAGGGAAGAAACTACACAACCGTTAAGTGATTCATGGGGTCTTTATGGCGTTTTACATAGTTTCAGGCTCTAGTCTAAGGCAATGAAATGAGTTTAATTCATTGTGTCTGCAGTGCTATTTAGTAGAATGGGTTAGTTCGTTGTTTGAGTGGTACTGGTCTGGTTTGAGTTGAGTCAGCTTGGTTTTTGACAGTTCAATCAAGGTGAAAGTGACACTTCAGTCATTGTAAGCCACGCCCCTTATGTCCTGTATGAATAGAGTTTTTTTCAGAGTGAAAGAGGCATCCTTTTTCTCTAGGACATGTGACTTTGTTGCATGCTAGGTCATATGAATTCTTAATGATTGTTTGGTTGTAATTGTAAATAATTCCAGCAAATGTAAAAAAAAAAATCTGTAAGGTAGAAAGATGATTTTTTTTAAGAGAAAAAGAAAGATGTTTTTGCTCGAGGTGAAGCCTCAGAGAGTTCATGCTGTGATTTACCAGCGGGACAGTTTAAAGAACATGCTATTTTCTGTGTCTGAAGACAAGTAGGTAGGGTTATGGCAGCTGCTCGAAAGCCTCATCCGCTTGCACTATTTGTTTTGAAGACTTATTAAATTAAATGTATTTACGATAACAATTAATTTGTATTATAATTATTATAATAATTATATATATTACTAATTTATCATTATAATAAAATAGATTTTTACTATGAAAAATATAAAAAATTATCATTATAATAATATAAAAAATAATCATTCCTGGTTGGGGACTTTGAAAAAATAATTTGTTTATATGTAAATTCACGAGTCATTCAAGGTTAATGGTGCAACACTCAGATACTATATAGTGCTACCACTACACTATACAATACACTAAATTGTTACTTACACATGGCTGGTGCAAATGGCCCCTGGTGGCTTGTCTCTGAAAAGAAAGGAAATCTGGCACGTGTAAAAACCGAGTAGCCTATATCCATGAACGTCCAACTCCCTAGTCAAAACAAGTAAACATTTTTATTCCTTCTTTTTTCCTAAAGAGCCCTTGCTTTAACACTATGCTTCACTCTGACTGCAGTGCTTCTGTGCTGAATTATTTACGGTATAAATTGGTGCAGCCCATCATGGTTGTGTTGATCCTTTATGGTTGGACTGACTCCACCCTATTCATCTCAGAACCCCAGTCTAAGATGAGGGCTATAGACAGGACTGTCCTCCAAATCATGAACTGAACTTGCGTGTTATAAGCTTAGATAAAAATGGTTAAATGGTGTTAAATTGTCGTTTGGGAATATTTTCTCTTTTCCTTCAAATAGCCTAATCAACCATTTGAGCATGGTATTATGCAAGATGGAAGAGTCTAGGGAAGCACTGAAATTTCGGCCACTGAAAATAGCATTTTAGTTTTTTGGTCGAAAGAGACCCTCAGTGTTCAGCGCACATGTTTCACTCTCACTCTAGCTGTTATCATTTCGCGGCGTGACGCTCCGCTCAATATTCCGCTCTATGCACGTGCGAAGCTCAGTTGCTCACAGCCCATGCGAACGCTCCGCTCATGTACCGCTCATGCTCATCGGAAAAGCAAAGTACACTCAAATAATGCGCCGAAATTTCTACGTAGTAGTAGCCTATACTTGTTTCTGTTTACAATAGCTCTATACTGTGTGCTGCAACATGATGTGGTATAACCATGCTGGGCAACGCTGGTAAAATGACGCTATACCCTCTCATTCACTGATCCACTCCCCGCTACGCTCTGCTCACATGTTCTGATATAGCTTTGTAGGACTATACATTATTTGTATAATTGGTCAAAAATAAATTTGTTAAATCTGATTCTGCTGCATAGAACTGAATACAGAACAATATATTAATAATTTAATATATTTTCTGTCCAAATTTAGTGCTACTTTCAATAAAAGTGTGGTTATTTTATTGCTTGTTTTTTTTTTAGAATTATTAAAATGATTGAATTTCATTAAAAAGTCTATTATTAATACAATTAATGCAAAAAAAGCTAAATTAAAATTAGAAATAAACTATTTTTAAATAGCATTTTCAGTTTTGGTTTTCGTCCAAGTGCATCCAGAATTTTCGGTTTCGGTTTCGGCAAAGAAATGTAATTTCGGTGCATTCCTACAGTCTTCTTCTGACTGCAGACTAGAGGATAGCCTAGTTTCTCCACTGTCTGGTACAGCTGTGCAGGTGGCCCAGCGGAGCCAGAGCCATTATTCCTGTCTGGATGAAAGGTGTGCTGGGGCTGAATTAATGATGGTCATTACTCAGCACATCTGCTGCAGGTTAGACTGACTCAAATGGCCTGTGATAAAGGGAGGTATGGGGAGAGCTTTTCAGAGCGACCACCGTACACAAACACTCTTCAAGATGCAAACCAGCATTCCCATTATTTCATTCTCTGTCTGTTATTTTAAAGGTCAGTTGTAATGAATAGATGTTGAACTATTTTATTAGGCTATATCTAGTGATGTATGACTGTATCAACTCTGTCATTCCTTTAGTGAAGAGATGCGGTGCAATTAGGATACAATTAGCAGAGAAGCATTTTAATAAGCCTTTACATGTCCCTGCATTATTCACAAAGCTCAGCACTTTTGTCCAGAGGCAATGAATGATTTATTTATTTCATTTTGTCATGAAAAGCACATCTAGAGTTTGCATTAAGACTGTTATTGCTGAGAGAATTGGCTCGCTCATGAGAGTTATATATTACACTGAGTCTGTCATTAACAGCTTCTTTAAACGTAGGAATTGTTTTGAAGTGCTGAGAGCATTTGACGTTGATATATACTTGCACAGGGGATGCTTCCCGCTTGATTTCCTCTGTAGTTAGTTATTTTAGGGGAATCTTTATTAAGTTACTGATAATGTCCCAATAGCTTACCATCAGAGCGCTGGTGCTGTTTAGGCCTGTTCATTTGCTTATGCCTCAAATGAAGAATGCATTTAAAAACTTGCTGTTTGGAGATTTATAGGGACTTTTATCTCAAGAACAGAAGCATCAACAGGGATGCAGCCAGTCAAAACACTACTATAAGCTTTGCTTTAATGTAGTTTTGATCTGTTACTCTGTATAAAGTTCAAGTGACTCAGGTAATGGAAGAAGTGTGTTGTGCGATATTCATTTCCCCCATAGAAGGTCCTCAATGTGTAAGAAGGGCTTCCCATTTGCCCTAAATTGGTCAGATGGCTTCACTTCTCTGGCTGAAAAAAATGTTCTCTCCACCCATGGTTAATCCCGACTTATTATCCTCCTTTTGAATTAATGTGATTCATTAATCCTTGGAAAAAGCCTGTCTGTGAAGAATATATGATTCAGCTGTACCACAGCGCTCTGTCTTATTACTCGTTTTCTAGGCCCCCTGCAGGGATACCCCGTTTACCCAGCATGCCTTGGAGACCATTGTCTTACTTCAGCCACTTTCACAGGTTGAAATGGACTCGAAAGACTTTTAAATGCATGTTCTGTTCATGAAGATGGTCTTTTCTTCACAATGATACAATTATACTAGAAATAATTAAATTGGTTCTGTTAGCCATTTTAATGTGGTTCTTCTTAATGATGGAAGTAAAACATGCCGTGCGTCATAATGGATGTAAAATAATTATTGTTGCCGCTATTTTAGAAACGGCTTGCATGAGTCTGGAAACTGAATCAACGTAGTTTTATGCTGCTTGGAAAGCTTTCCATCCATTTTGGCCTTTCTCTTGACCCTTTAGCTAAAAATTGCCTGTAGAAGTGTTTTATAGGTGACTGCAAAAAATCGCCTGGACTCTCAACCACTTTACCTGCCTTTCTTTTTTCAGAAAAGATGAAAAGAACATCCTATACGTGTTACTCAGGTTTCCTTTTTGTATGTAAACACATTTACCATAACATTGGAGCCTTATTACCAAAGTGCTCACATGTCTGTTAGCTTTTATGTCAAAACCAGAGAAACAACAGGTCATTTCTTTCCTTTTTTTGAGTCGAGAAAATCTGATTTCTTTCAGTATTTTGTTCTGCATGTAAATTTATACTAGAATTATACTGCCCCACAAAGGGAAAACACTCTGTAATGTCATCTTTTATTAAAGTATGTTATATTTCATGCATTAAAATAACTTTTTTAAATGGTTTAATTGCTTTTTTTAATGTGTTTAACAGAAGCTGTAGGAGTAGAGTGGGTCTGTTGCCTCCCAGTATTTGACAGCACTGCACATGGCAAAATAGAACAGATGCTCAGACATTTAGGACTTCTGGTTTGCAAAATGCTTAATGAGCTTTCTCATTACTGTGTAACCGCTTTGAGCTAGCTCATTTAGCATGCTCTTTTTTCCCACCCCCTCTCTCAACAAATTGATGTTTACTATTGTCGTAATTGCCATGTTACTGTTGAGGTGTAGGTAAAGATGGAGCTTTGTTGGTTTGGTGAACTGAGATCAAGTGCATTGCTTATGTGGGGCGTTTGCACATAGGCACGCTAGTTATCCCAATGCACAACATTTGCTTAATAATCTCCCACTTATTGCTGAGATTGAGGGAAGCTAATATAAATAAGTCAATCAGCAGTTTATGTTAGGTTCATCTTAAACCATTATAGTTTACTATAGTTTTACCATCCTTGTGACTTCCGGAGGCAGTCAAGCGTATGGCATTTAACTCCAGCTCCGATTCAGATAATGAAATCAGTTTGCGTGTAAGTTTGTTTAGACAGACTACAATTGCGCAGGTGCTCACCCACACACCACATACCTGCGGTTCATTACAGGTTTCTTGCTGTGTACAGTTACACTGCTGATTCTGATACCTTAGAGGCATGTTTGACCCCACCTGGGTCTTTTGTTAGTGGGTGTTGCGTTTTGGGGCGTTTCACAGTTTGAGTCAAAGAACTTCAAAAGCTCTAGCATCGCTCTTGTATTCATTTTTCCCGAACATGTGCCTCCTACAGCCCTTTCAAGTGACACTGTTTATGAAAGTGATATTGACAAGAAAGACAGACCATAGGAAAAAAACAGTCAACAAATGAGTGCAGAGAAAATAATAGAGTGTCTCTTTTTTGACATTCAGTGATAATGGCTTCAAACAAACCTGCTGTGTATGTATTTTACCGTTGCAGTGTACATCTGTGCCTGTGAAGGTGCCAAGAAAGGTTGCGGAAGAAAAGAAACGTGAGATTAAAAAAGAGGAAATGAAGGAGGCGGATGAATAAGAGCAATAAAAGAAATCAGGAAGGATGAAGAACTGTAGAATAGGTGACTGTGTAAAAGAGTATGTTTTGTTATTGTACCTTCCTGCCCAGCTGCTATCAGGTGGGAAAGGTTGTGGCTCCTGCTCCTGGGGGGCAAATTATGGCTCCAAGGGTTTTTCTGATTGGCTGCCGGAGTGCTGCATGGTGCCTTTGACCTCAAGGCGAAACCCTCTGCTGGGTGTGTCTGGAAAAGAAGTATGATGTTTGGTGGAGATGCAGGGTTTTATTATAGGCCGGGCAGTTGTGGGAAAATAAGGATTCCCTAGCAGGTGTGGTCTCCTTGGTTTGAGAAACTAGATTCTATGGCCTACAAAAAGACGAACAAAAGTCAATAAGTGAGACAAGGGTAAACGTTCAAATGATTAAAGAGTCTGCGGACAAAATTATTCATCATAAAACCACTTTTTCTCTTTTTCCCCCCCCTAAGCATATTTCTAACTTCTGAGGATTACAGACAATAGAACAAATTGGATGTGAAAGGTGAGTTCAGCAAGGGGTAAGCACCGAGATAATCTGTATGTTTGAAGAAAGCCAAAACATTATCTGTTGTCCCTCGTCTATTTCTCGTTTTTATTCACTGAAACTTGAAGTGAGTCATTAGAAGATAACCTTGGTGAAGCTGAAATGTCTCAGCCGCATTTATGTTTTTAGTTATTGGTTTCCTTGAGGAGGTGAGAGACTTGCAGAGAAAGTTATAGGGACATTCCCTTCATATACACAATGTACTTTTTCTTTTTTTATAAATGCATGTTATAGATCTATGTGAATGATTCATCCATGTAGGCCTATTCATTTTTAAAATTTTGCTTGATCTTCCGGCGAAACGTCTGTGGATGTATGTCAGACTTCTCCAATCATTTCATCTGCTTAAATTCTGCCCCTCCACAAACATGGAAAACTTTAAAAAAACATTTTTAAGTGCAATGACCACATCTCAAAATCCAATCAACAACCGATGGATAGAACCAAGTCCCTTCACATTTTTTTTTCTTTTCAGATAATTTGTTATACTCGGATGTACATTTGTCCACAGTACAGAAGTACAGAAGAAGTTTCATTGTGACTTTAAAGAGATAGCACAATACATAGATCACATTAATCCATTATTAAGGCTGGATTATAAATCAGAGATAGGCCTAATTGATTTCCATGTCTGTAACTGGCTTCCTTTCTTCCTAGTTTTGGATGCAATTGGACGATGACTGTTTGTGTTTGTGGACGTGTAGGCCTAGTTATTTGGATAAGTTGACTTGTGATTGATCAAAGTGACGGTTCTTGCTGATCAGACAGGCTTTGTATTGGTTTTGAGTTTTGTCTGCCTTTGATGCTGCGATTTTGATTTTGACTTTCCCTCACCCTTTGATATATTCCTTGTGATTTAAGAATTTCTTTTCTTTCCACAGACCTTTTTTCTTTGCACCTGGGCTCTGTGGAATATAGAAACAAAGACAAAGGAAGAAGGCAACAAATGCTCATGAATGTTTGCCAGCATATATGGTCCTAATTCCTGGGTTAGGGCATCTGTCTAGCCTAGTGAACTCAATGCACTCTCATCCCCAATACATTAGATGAATGACAGGATCATTATCTCCTCAGAGTTCTATATGTACATCGTTCATGTACATCAACAAATACTCACTGTTTGGTGTGCGGGTTGCACTCATTGATTGGTGAAAATGTATTAATGAGTTTACTTTGGTTTCGCTGTCACTTTTACCTGTGGTTCCTCCTCTTGCTATCAGGTCGGGGGTAAACGTTGTCACTTGCTTGCCTACCAAGAGCTTTCTTTCTTCTGTAGATTTGGAATCATCTAGTAGGCACACAAACCGAATTTTTTTTTCAGAGGAAAACAACTCATTGCCCTCTTGATCGCAACTGATCACCACCTCCCACACAAAAGTTGTCAGCTATGACAGTTGGCTCATAGAAGCCCTTTGCAGTAAATCCACATCTGTGTGTCTCTGCCCCCTGAAAGAAGCCATACACTCTCACAAACATGTGACATACGCTGTGCAATAAAACACTGACAAAGGATCAAGAATGATTAACAAAATGGACCGCTCGCAATGAGTTGTAGATGCTGCAAACTCAGATTGGAATCTTAGCGATGAGACAGGCTCATTTACTGAGCTTTTATGAGTTTATGTATGCAGGTTAGAGTTTTTTAATGGAATTATAGCAAGTGCAGAGTATGTTAAGGGTTTCTTTCATTCGTTCTGTTATTCCTCTTGTGATTTCGGTTTTCTGTAATTTGTTTTTCGATTTGACTTTAGAAGGTCTCCATCGTTAGAACAAAACCTTTATTTATTTATTTATCCATTTTTGTTAGATTCAGCCTCTCCTCAGGCTGCAGTTTTGAAGAAATTTCCCTGATCTTCCTCACTGAACTGCAGGAGTTTTTTAACTCAAGGATTCGATGTTGGACTAAATAATTTGTTGGGGCGCTGCTCTGTGCTTGTTTGGCAGAAGCGTGGCTCAGCATGTCCAACAATGCACTGCTCTTGTCTTCTCTTTTGTCTGGAGAGAACAAGATTCTTGGTGGCTTTTAAGCTGTTCAGGGTTGAAGCCAAGTATTTCCCCCTCTTGGTACCTCAGGGTCAGCCCTGTCCGTCGCTTGCCATCTGCTTCTTGGTTTGCTCCAGGCATTGCAGGCCCTGTTGATCTCCTCCTTATCCCCCGAAAACCATTCCTACCATTCATCCAGCACGAGCCATCGTAAGTTTCCAAAAACATGCTTTTCTTGTATAGCTTCTTGTGTCCTCAAAAAAACTGCTCTTCCAGTGCATTAGAATGAAAACATGGTCCCTGTACGTGTAACACTTGTTTTTCTCTCATGTCAATCAAAATGTCATAACTTGATCTTCCAGAGAAAAGCCAGACTTCTCTCTGGTTGTATGAAAGACACACTTACACAATGTGTAAGAAAGTATCTGTTGCCACTTCCGTTTCATTGTGACTTTTTTCATTAATGTCCTTATATTTCTGGTTTACAGAATTGGGAGCCATTCATTTCTAAGGAAACCCCTGCTGAATGCTAATAAGATGTTATTTCAAGATAGCCCAAAGTTTGAGCAGTGCTGGGTCCAGATATGGCAAAATCAAAGCTAAGATAAGTCAAACAGTAATTATGTATTTTAGGTTCATCCGACGCAGCTTGAATTATTCATGTACAATGGGAAAGAGGCAGTCTCTGCCTGTTAACGTTATACATAGCCTGCCTTTAAGTTTAAGACTCTCATTAAGGCATGTTGAACTAGATATAGCTTGGTAAATGCAGAGAATTCCTTGTCCAGTGAGACTTTTTCCCCTGAGTTTGACTTACTGTGAACCTGGTTTGAAAACCCTTTTCCTATCTCCTTCAGCAGAATGGAAGTGAGGTCCACATGTAGTGCATCCCTGTTATTGCTTGAAAATGTGACTGTGAGCTGCTGCTCTGAAAGGCATTAGCATTGCCTCTCTCCACGCTTGTCAGCAGAGAATCTGCATTAATTCATTTTTGATAGGACGGGTAACCTCAGCACTAAATGTTCTCCCCTAACAACACACCCTAACATAAATTAATTACGGTCCAATCAGATGTCAGGCAAGACATGAGGTATCCTCCTTAGTCATGCAATGACAGAACAGACTTGCTGGGAAAACATATGCAGAAATTTACACATAGAAAGACTTGCTTCCTAACATTGTTGTTCTGCTGGCCTGCATGATTTATCTAGCCAGCGGCTAGATAATATTTAATGCTGATAACTAAAATTAAATATTAACTTATGAACTGTGAAGTCAGAAACTATTCAGAAACTAAGTTTTGGATTGTTCTTTTTTTAATGTTGTTTCAGGCCCATTTTGTTTAAATTTCTAATGGCCACAGGGTAATATGCTATATATATATGGTATATATATATATATGGTATATATATATATATGGTATATATATATATATACACAATATATATATACAATATATATATATATATATACAATATATATATATTAACCCCAAACTTTTAAACAGTACTGTACTTTTGATCATTAGTATCAGCATAGTTGTATTGCAGTAGTGAAAATTACACTGTGAGTAGTCAATGGTAATTTAATACACTACAGTGAATAACAACACTGATACATCCTCTTTGCTTTCACACTCTTTTTACTGTCCCATCTGTTCCATTGACTCAGCCTGATGCTGGGGGAATTTCCTTGCTGACAGAGTGGTGTTCATTAGGATTAGAGATAGAACCGATACAAAAAGACATCAGTTTTCCTCTTTGTCTTGCACACAACATCAGTCCAGCCATTCAAAAACTGTACTGTTAGTGACAAAGATCAGAACAGGAAGTGTGGGATACAACCCTCTGGCTTGGATGAGGATTGGGTGCGTGGGTTAGTTATGAGGAAGCCAAAAGCACATTCCCAGCAGGCTGAACACAGCTGGGGAGCTGAATGCTTGAACAGCAGAGCTTTGAGAGCCAACCAGCCATCATACTGTTGTAATTCCAGCCTTGTGATTTCCCTGCACGTTGACCACATGTGGCTACATTTCAATATGAGTTACATCACCTTAACGATTACTGGAATTGATTCCAAAGTCTGTGTGGGTTTATTGTCAGCAACAGTGCACAAATGAATCTACAAGTTTAAAATTATCTTTTTGTGACTAAGGTAGGGAAGAAGACCCATGAAGTCAAAATAAAACGATTAGCAAGAACATCTAAATCTGACTGTTAGAGTTCTGAGATGAGAAAGGATGCTTTACTTTTTTACTCAAGCTATTCTCAGGCGGAAGTATCTGAAGGGTTTTCAGAGTATGGTCAGGTCTTGCTGAATGAATGAAGCAAGCCTTATGGTGCGTACGAGTTTCGTTGGAAAGATTGTATAAATTTATGAGTTGAATGCACATAATCGTAATAACAAAGTCATAATTAGTCATAATTGAGTGGGAAACTCATTAAAGGGGGGGTGAAATGCTCATTTTCACTTAATCTCCTGTTAATCTTGAGTACCTATTGAGTAGTATTGCATCCTTCATATCTCCAAAAAGTCTTTAGTTTTATTATATTTATAAAAGAAAGATAGGCTGTACCGAGTCTTTCCGGAAAAAAACGAGCGGCTGGAGGCGGGCCGTGTGGGCGAAGCTAAAGCTGCGCTAACGCGCCGAGCTAACAACACACAGAGACATTTGAAGCAGTTTTACTCACCGCCCAGTACCAACGCACGACCGCGAACCTTTATCATTGTGACTGCTCAATCCTTAAGCATTAGACGATCTGCAAATCCGTCGATCTGGGC
>JAPMNU011395608.1:0-10459 GCA_029874995.1 Alburnus alburnus
ATTTATTGAGATAGTAAAAAAACTACTGGGTGGATTTTTATCATTCTAGGGTGGTTTTGCTCACACACTGCCAACACACATTTATGTTCAAACACCATGTAAAAGTGAATTTTGCATAATAGGTGCCCTTTAACATTGTCAGAGTTGTCATGACAGAAATGAGGAATGTTGTGACATGTTCACTCCCAGAAGGAGTTCAGAAACTTAGTGAGAGAATAACTCCCTTTGGAGGTTCATACTAAAGAACATTAAACATATAGAAAAAAGAAAATAGGTCTTCTTTAAGATGCTGTGTCATACAACAACAACAACAAACAACAGTTAAATACAAATAATATGTCTTGAATTCTACTAGCTTTGCACAGGGGGTCTCAGTTCTGGATTCTTGATTTGTAAATAACATGTGACTGATCATTCTGCAGCCGCACATGATCCGTCTCCGGTGAGATGCTGTAGTTCAGTGTAAGGAAGACGGAGAGGTTCATGTTACTTTGAGTGTTTTTACTCTTCTATATTATTTTTCTTTGCCCACATGCAGGGAAGCAATTTAAAAAATGATCAGTTAGAAAACCGTGTCAGAAATCGTCGGCATTTAGAGTGAGATTGATTCATGCATTGATAAACTTGTTTGCATTGCTCATGTTGTCCATGATATGATGTATTATACGCTGCTGCAGTTTGGAAATGCAATTTACAAACACTTTCCCCTCTTAAACTGTTATTGTCATCATAACGAAATTATATCTTATGTTTACCAGCAATGCATGTCATTTGCGATCAGATTTTCCAAAGCCAGTTGTGCAACCCTCTAACAACCCCAGCAAGAACGGCTGCTATGACCTAAAGTATACTATTGAAACTTCAGTGAAACATGTGTGTGAAACCCCCATGAAATGTGTGTGTTTGTGTATCCTCTCATGTCAAACTGTCAAAATTTCTAAGTTTTATCCAACAATTAAAATAATAGAAAAATGTAATAATTTTGACATAATCAATTGAATTGTTGTGTAGTTCGATAGTTTGTTATATTAACTCTCTCCCTGCCAACGTTTTTGAAAAAAGTTGCCAGCCAGTGCCTGCATTTTTGATCATTTTCACAAAAGTTTCATGGCCGCCAGAATATTTTGTTGTATGAATATCTGAACATGCAACATATCAAAAGAAAGAACTGACCCTCTGCTTTTTTAAAAGCATTTTATTCTAGCTTCAAGTTTCATAAAAAAAAACACCATTTTGAGTTAAAATCTGGATCAGATTCAGAATGATGATCAAAACATAGATGGAGTATCAAGTCCACCAACACCTTCAAAGCTCCACAATACTATATCTCGTCCTGGGTCCACATTTCATTCAGTAACATTAGGCAGTTTTTGATTTATATGCTGTTTAATGTTGATGATTGCGTTATTTTACTTATGCATCTGCTTACATATGTTATCGCTTTTTTCTACTTATTCTTTGCCTGTGTTTTGATCTGGAGATTCAGTACTCTTTCAGACGCTGTGTAATAGCGCCCCCTAACGTATAACAGCGAAAACATGGATTGTCAGAAATCCCGTCAATGGCGGAGAAAGAGTTAACACTAGATTTAATTTAGCTGTCTTAAATCTAGTTTTAAAATCTAGTTGTAGTGTTGACAACAATCATCAAACTCAAACATAAAAATAAATAAATAAATGAAAAAATGAAAAAACATGGTAATTTATCAGTAATTTCAAATCAAAATTTGGTTCCAACTGGTAAACCCCTATTATATATTTATTAATTGATTGATTGATTGATTGATTGATCGGTTGGTTGATTTAGTCTATTTAATTAGGCTATATTAATGTTCTATTAATAAATACTAGCCTACATTTAGATAACATTGTTGAAACAACTGCAAACCTGATTAATAGAAAATAAAACTTTCTGAAACAGATCAACATTTTCTGAAGGATAAGCATTTAACTGAACATTAACTGAAAAAAGGTCCTAAATTGTATTCATGAAAAAGTTTCTTATTCCATGGTACAGTATATGAAAATGCTAATCATTTATACCGTGCACTGTATGAATCAAAGTACTGTGGTATAACCATTACACCATCATTTTTTTTTTAGTGTTGTGTACTTTCTTGTGGAAATTATGTATTATTGTGTCACTAATGTGACTGGAACTGCTAATAAACTAATAAACTATAGTTATTAGTAATATAAACTAATATTAGTAATATAAACTAATATTATTAGAACAAGTGACACAAAGACCAGGTACAGTTAAAAGTACAGGCAATGTGTGAAAGGCTGTTTGTAAAGTTAGAGAGAAAGACAATTGTGAAATATAACAACTGAGAAAAACAAACTTTACTGATACAAGTGTTTCAGGTCCTGTCAACACAACGATGATGTGATCGCCATGACAACTCTCACTGATCACTGAAATTAAGACTGCCTATAGCNTGCAAAAAAAAAAAAAAAACAACACCCACACAAATGCATATTAACAACTACAGATGGCACTTTAAAGTCTGTGTTATGTATCTTAGGGTACACATTACAGACGGCACTTTAAAGTGTGTGTTATGTATCTTAGGGTACACATTATATACACATATATTCCGCGGCTATTACGCAAAGTGCAAGTTTAAATAGATTCTTTTTACACTAGCCTATGAAAAAATAGCAATATTTTCTTTGCAATAAGTGTAAATAATAGCCTACTTAATTGATTTTATACTTATAAATAGTGGCAGATACTATTTTACCTCATTGTTACTGTACATTAAACGGTATGCAATAATAACATAGAGTGTAAATGATTATATTATTAAAATTGGGACAATAAAGCCCTCCCTACACCTGACCGATAAACACACGTTAGACACTTTATTTCCTCTTTCGAATACTTTTTTTTTCATTTGTATTGAAAATAAATGCTTTTCTGATCTGATATGTGACAGAAAAAGGGGAGTAGAGCAGGTTTGGCAAAAGGCAGATTCGAACTCGGGTCAATTTGCGTCAAAACTTTCTTCCACGTGTCTTTTACCCCTAAACTATTCCGTGATTTTGTCTTTCCCAACCAGACATCAGTCAGTGGAGTTAGTGTAAATAGCCTCTGCCAACAACTGCGTATAAAATATATAAATGAAATGTACTATTTGTATAAAAAAATTAAGCACCTGCCCTCCCAAATGTAACCCCTCAGGGGTGCAAGAGCAGATTGTACAAAAACGTATGCATTAGGATAGATGAATCTGCCACAAATCTGTCACCAATGGTTGTGAGGAAAACACGATGAAGATCAGGTATAACGTCTTTAATAATCCACTCAGAAGGCAATACAAACAAGATGAGCAAACAAAACCAACCGCTATGCCAAAACGTGACCAGACAATGAGTGAACAATCACAGCCTCTTTAATAGCAAGGCAAACGAGGGCAAATAATGACACACAGCTGAACTGAAAACTAATCATATCTGTTACCATGACAACTAGAGAGTGGCAGTAAAACTGAACAAAGGAAGACAGGAAACTGGCTAAAAAAACAAACTAAAAGTCCATGATGGTGAAACTAAGAATAATCATGACAAAATAGTTATGAATACTTATGAAAAATAGTTATAGTAGTAGTAATAGTAATGTAGTAATGTATTGTTGTGACACATTTTTTACATTTTAGATTAAATTTAGAATCTATTTCTTAATGTATCTATTTTTTTTTGGAAAAATAAACATTATAGTCATTAAATACTAACCTGGTTATCTCTAAGGGGCTGTTTACACTATACTGAAATTAAAAATTTGTGTGAGTTTTGGCCATTCATTTACATGACAACAGAGTGTTGGGGGCCTGAAAATGCGAACTTTTGAAAATGGGTTTCAAAGTGCAAGTTTTTGAAAACGATACCATTATTGTCTGTGTGTAAACTACAAAAATGTGTATTTGTGTAAACAGCGATGCCATGCATATGAGTAGTACTTGTTCAGTCTATAGGCGTGTAGTGTTTTTCTTTACAAAGTAACATCGCCAACTACTGGCGTAGCATAATACAGTGTTTTATTTGTTTTCGCGGATTCCTTTTCATAAACAACGCAAAGGAAAAACGTTTCCATTTTGAGTACATCGTTGTCATATAAACGCACCCTAAAGCTCACTTGAATATCTTCTGTATCATTAGATGTGACATTACAGTGCCTTTGAATCTTGTCTGAAACGAATTTGCTTTGGAGGTTTTTGTACACAAATGCTACCTGTAAAGTCCTAGGTTGACTGGACAGTTTTCTTTGGTTTCAGACACAGCCCTTATTTGCTTAAGTCAATGAAACAAGACTTAAGTCAAAAATATTCGAAAGGAAGACAGAGAGAGATGTTGATGTTAAAGCCTTTTTCTTTTGTGTGTCTCTATTGCCCTTCATAAATATTACACATCCTTTGCATTGTAAATTTCTAATGAGGACTGTCGTGTTCACTGCCATGTCAAATAGTAGGTTTTAAGCTCCACCTGTCCACTGGCAGATCATGAATAATTGATTAATATGATAATTAATCTCTACAGAAATCACTGGGGATGCGGACCTGTCCAAGGCAGACAGGTTGATGCTTGGGTTGAGCTTGTCATGTGAATGCAGTGCTGTCTATGTTTAAAGATGGATATTCATCTTAACACACCAAGTAGCCATTCTGGTATCCTGAAGTGCGTTTGTGTTGCATAGTCAGTGCATGGCAAGATGCTCATAAAATACAGCTAGCAAAGACACAAACAAAGAAGAATTTACAAATGTATATTCACCACAATATTCTCTGGAGACATGTAACAATATATATGTATATAAATTATGGCCACAATACTTGCTTTCATGCCGTTTTTCATCACACAGGTTTAGTTTCAGTGGATTGTGGGTATATATCCACTTCATCCAGTGCTGTTTTTGACCTGTCCCAATGAATCAGTGAGAAATTAAATGTCCAAATGATTCAAACTAAATTGCTAGATTAAGACCATTTTGCCAATCATGAATCAAACATCACTAGTTCTGATTCTAAAGAGCCAAAACAATTATGGGACACACTTCATGGCAGGGTAGGCAATTTGTTGCAGTTTGTTTTTTCTTTTATTATGCTGGATGAAAGTCACTTCATATCTGGATAGCACGTCATCATGCGTTTGATGCCATGCAGAGTTAAACGTCATGAGCACTGCAACTTAAACGTTTTTTACAGTTACACCACAACCTTTTACAGTTCCTCCTGAACCTAAACAAAGAGTTTATGCTGCATTCACGCCATAACTACTGTAATTTTGAAGAGATGGAAACCTGTCATCTTATATTCGAAGCAGTTCGTGACTCAAATTTATGCGCTTCAATGGCAACACTATCAACGCTGAAATAAACGTGTAGCAGTCAAGTGGTACAGGTCAGTGCTCTTTAAGTTGTTTACATTCATTATTATTGTAATGTTATGTGCTTTGAGACATAAGTCAGTTTAATGCTGTCTCTTGTCTCATGATGCTTTGCGAACTCTGCTGTACATGTTTATGTGTTTTGAAGGGCTTTGGAGACGCTCTGAATGGAGGGTGGGATCTTATGCTTTCAAAGCTAGCTTGCTATTGCTAGCCTCTCTTAAAATCGCCTACCCAACCTCAAACTGCATAACTGAAATGTTAGCAGGTAAAAAAAAAGCATTGTGGTGTTTCTGAGCATTAAAATGTTACTCTATCAATAAAGTGGCTTCGCTACTGAAAAGCTACATATTTTAAAGCAAAATCTAAAGCAAATTTTGCAATTCTGCTACCTGAAAATAGGCACAGCATCTCAATATTGTGAAATACAGTTAATAATCACTTGGTATTTACTGAAAACGTTCCTATTTTATAGAACAAGACCATGATAAAGACATAAATGTACCAGTTGTTATTTTTTTTTATTTTGAGCCTTATTGCTTTGAATGAAATAAAGATCTTAGGGAGTTGAAATGGTAACTATACAGTAGACTGTGTGTGTGTCTGAGAGGACAGTCGTGGTTTATAAGTGGTGTTTCTGTTTCCACATTGTGCCTAAAGTGTGTGTGTGAGTTTGGTTTGTAAGTGGTTATTATTCAAGCATTTATTTACTGACAGGCACCCGCTGCCATGAATATTTCATATTTGATGTACAGCACGATTCCATCTGATAAAAACGACTGATTAAAAAGAAAGAAAATCAATAAGATCCTAATGGGCGAGAGCGGTGGAGTGTTAAGCCATGGAAGACGATCCCTTCTTCTACTGCTGAGGAGTATGAAATCTCATCAGACAAGCTTACTTCTGTCAAGGTCAAACACACACGGGAACCCAGCTCTTGTTTGCCGATGTTTTTCCAGCTTTCTTTCTGTCTCTCTCTGTTGGTTGAAAGTTTTAGTTTGTTATGCTGTAATTTGACAGGTTTGTGTTGTCTGACACACTGTGATTTGTCTGCAAGCTCCTCTGTCTTCTTTTTGTGGGACAGCAGTATGATGGACGGTCTTTTTCTGTCTTCTTTTCGCCTTTGTTTTATAAGATTTTGTTGCAGTATTTCTGTTCCTTCTGTGGGATTTGCAGTCAAAAACAATGTGTTTTTTTGCTAAATATCATCTGCAATTATGAATACTTATAGTCTAATTGGTAATGGAATAGTTCAGCCATAAATGAAAAATTCTGTCACCATTTAAAGGCCGTTCACACTAAGGATGAAAACTATAACTATAAAGCTATTTAATAAAGCTTTATAGTTATAGTTTTCATCCTTAGTGTGATATTTTAATATTCTAATATTTTGAGAATAGAGACATCCTCAGCACAGCTTTAATAATGATACAGAGAAACAATATTGTTGGAATCACTTGAGCAATTTTTCTAGCTGATAAATGATAAAAACAATGATAGCCAATCACAATCCATCCTGCTTTAAACAGCTTGAGCATTTAAAGTGGCAGGCAATATTACAGAAACGTTATTATCTGTCTAGTTGTGGACTTTAGTTCCCCTTCATGTCGGTCACTCCAACATTTGTTTGAGGGATCCGACAGAAATGGGATCTTCGCAGAGAGACCAATCTACTTCGAGAGAAACTAATCGAGACAATGCACATTGGCATGCGATAATTGAGCTAGCTGCTTCTATCATGCAGTGCAGGTATATAATGAGCAGAAGGTGCAACGCATCTTTGCATTTCGATTCGGAGCCGAGCTGATTCATGTTCTGTTCCAGCAGTCATACTTCTAAAGAAGAGACAACTTTTCGAGTGTTCTTTTTGGAAGAAGCCCTCTCCTTCATGTTGGTGTCACGGCAGGATCACCTCAGAAAAAAAAAAAAAAACAGTTTTCACAGCTCTGAGCATGGTACTTGGTTGAGTGCCTCAGCGGATTGCACTATTTCCTGCTGTTGGCCATGGACATCCCCATGTGCACTTCAGCACTAGAGAGAGCTGTTACATTCCACTCATGTGTTTCTGGATGCGGTCGTTCCCTGTCCTCATGTGACAGCTATGATCACTGTCTCTCATGCCTGGCCTTAAGCATGGTGAAACTGTGTCCGTGGGTGCTTCATGTTCTCTCAGGAGAACATGACCACGTTGGCACGTTGTTCGTCTTCAATTCAATTCAATTCAATTCAATTCAATTCAATTCAATTCAATTCAATTCAATTCAATTCAATTCAAATTTCTTTGTATAGCGCTTTTCACAATACACATTGTTTCAAAGCAGCTTTACAGAAAGTGCATTTCATTAATGTACATAGAAAAATAAAGTTAGTTAATCATGCATTAATTGTGTATGAGCCAAAACACTCATGTCGTCTTCCCTTTCTCGCAAGGGCTTGAGCGTTCAACATGCCGTGTGCCGTCGAGCTGGCGGTGCACAGGTTGTCACGGCAACCCAGCGCGTCGTGTGTGCTCTAGATGCGTGGTCAAGACTCAAGTACCTCAGACAAGGTGGAGTCCCTTTGCCTATTCCCTGATCTAGTTCCTCTTCTGGTGGCCACCAGAAAAGGGCTACTTTGGCTAATAGCACTGCTGATCTGAGGATTACAGTGTGCGTTTCCCAACAAGAACACCTCCTCGGGCCCCTCACTCCTCTAGCGCATTGCAAGCATGTTGAGACTGTATTCGTGGGTGGTTCATGTTCTCTCAAGAGATCATGGCCCTGTCGGTGCATTGTTCGTCTTGCCTTTCTCGTAAGGTCATGAGCGTTCAGCGACCGTGTGCCGTCGAGTTTGACGGCCACGTTCACGGTCTCACTTGCCTGTCAGCTTACGGATGGGATTGCTGGTCCTTCTCATGGGGGAGATAGCGTTTCATTCAGGGCTTCAGCTGGGGACAGATGTCGACCGCTGCATCGGAGAGAGGGCTGTTATACTTTGGAAATGATGATGCTGAGCTTCCCATTAGAGTGGTTTGTGCTCATGCTGAGTCAGATTCAGACTTGACAGCCATGCTTTCCCGGGCTGCTCTGGGGGGCGCAGCGCAATGCGTAAATCGCATTGCCCGTCTCTGTGCTGTTTTCCCAGATGTGCATGAAGAACTTTGGCAGTATGGAAAAATATTGGCACCAATATGGCAAGCCAAACATAGCTAAATCTGCAGAAAAAGTTTTTTCTCTCTCACAACCCTCGGTGGTGGGGTGGCAGTGCTACGCGCTGGCCGCCTCCACCCTGCATGTGATGGCTACCCTGAAACTATGGAAGGCCAAAACACTCATAATGCAGGAGGGTAGTTCTGAGCTGGGGTTGAGCTGCGCATGTTGACTGAGATTACGTCAAAGCGTTGGCCCTCGGCCAGACAATGTCCACCCTGGTGGTCCAGAACCGCCCTCTGGCTAAACCTTGCAGAGTTGCGAGATATCGCCAAGTGTGCCTTCTCGATGCTCTCATCTCAGAAGGTGGCCTTTTCGGCGACACTGTCGAGGACAAGGCCCAGCAGACCTCTACAGTTCATAAGCAGGCTGAGGCAATCAAGATCTTTCCCCTTTGTGCTTTAAGAGCATTCTTGGGCTGCCCCTCAGTCTGCTTGTCGCCAAGGGCATCTTTCCCATGCTAAAAAAAAAGGGTGACTCCGCCACAGCCAGCTCTATTGTGATGTTGAGCCTTGCAGGGAAACGACGCCGTTCATCTCAGCCACCGAGCGGTCAGTGAAAAATCATCCCTGGACCGGGATGAAGCTGCTCATTCCCCAGTGGAGGGCCGGGTGCAGAATTTAACAAATTTTTTCCCCCTCTGGCAGCTCAGCCAGCGGTACGCACACCTTCAATAAAGAGTAGTTTCTGAAATCTCTGGGTGCCACGAGGGTGGGGATGACAGCGTGCGCCACCATTCCTCGCAGCTCTCATTCCCCTCTCGGCAAAAGGGTGAGAATGGCACTACGCTATGCATCATCACTCTCATTACCCTCTTCACAAGAAGGCGAGGTCGACAGTGTGTGCTGTTACAAAACCTCACCACTCTCATCCCCTTCCACAATCACCAGCGGACAGCAGCTTGCGGTTCGAGAATGCAGTCAAGCCTTCCCACGCATCACCTGGCCACCCATGGAACCAGGTGAGTGTTGCACTGCACACCCAGACCCCACTCCGAGCCGCCCCAGTGCCTCTCGGGTCAGGTCCCGGTCTGCCACCTCGCTGCTCTTCCGCGGTACATCTGTGGTTCCGTTGGTCCCGCTGGTACGGTCTCTCGGAGCCTGGCTAGTGCTCCCTAGTCCATCCCGCTGGCTCATCTGCACCATCAGACTTGGCTATGCGTTTCAGTTTGCCCAGCGCCCTCCCAAGTTCAGGGGCATCCGGCTCACCACAGTGATGGCTACAGGTGCTCCTGTCTTACGGGCAGAGATCGAAGTCCTACTGGCGAAGGACGCATGGAGCCGGTCCCTCCAGCCGATATGAAGTCAGGGTTCTACAGACCCTACTTCATTTTACCCAAGAAAGGCGGTGGGTTATAGCCAATCTTGGACCTGCGAGTACCTGCACAAGCTCCCATTCAAAATGTTCTCGCAGAAACGCTTTTTCGAATGCATCCGTCCTGCACAGATGCCTCTGTCATTGGCTGGGGGTCCACATACAATGGGCATGCAGCTTCAGGTCTGTGGATGGGGCCTCAGCTGCATTGGCATATCAATTGCCTTGAGGTGCTAGCAGTACGTCTTGCTCTCAGCCGCTTCAAGGTGCCGTTTTGAGACAAGCAAGTACTGGTCCATACGGACAACATTGCGAACGTTGTGTACATCAACCGACAAGGTGGTCTGCGCTCCCGTTGCATGTGGCAACTCGCCAGTTGGCTTGTTGGCTCGTTTAGTTTCTCTCGAAGTAGATTGGTCTCTCTGTGAATATCCCCTTTCCCTCCGACGAATGTCTTCGTTCCCTCTTTCAGGGAATGTGGGTTACCATACGTAACGTACTCGGTTACTAACGTAACCTCGGTTCTCTCTAGAAGAGGGAACGAGTACTGCGTTTGAAAAACGCTATGGGAAA
>JAPMNU011395667.1:0-10523 GCA_029874995.1 Alburnus alburnus
TCATGGCAACGGTCTGTTATCAAGAAATAACAGACCGCATTCTACATTGGAATTCAGCCAAGCCATGTAATAAATATATATAATATTAAAATATCTTGTTAAAATGTGAGTATCAAATGTCAGGCTTTTGATTAACGTTATTTATTAATCTGTCAATCATTATTGCATTGCATTATATATTTTTCCCCACAATAAAACTACAGGGCTTTGATAATAAAACTAAGCATTTAAATATCATCTTACTAAGACATATTATCGGGAGATATAGAGTGAAAACTGATATTTATATGCATTTTATTCAAGTATTCATCCTGTTATAAAACTCTCATTGATTAACATTACAAGCGTCTTACTTTTTGGCCATAAAAATAACTAAATCTGCACCAAATTGTATATTTTTGCTCAGTTTTGGCCTTGGAATAAAACTGAGGTGTTTATTTCCTCCTTGAGTTTGAGCTGCATATCCTCCTATATCATATATGAACCATAAAATCTGATGTATCAAATTTGAAACTCAACAAAAAAAAAAAAAAAACCACATACAAACTTTTAATATTATGACTAAAGCTTCAATAAACTGTTCCATTTCAGAAGATTAGATTTTTTTTTCTGACTTATTTCATATGTCAGGACTAAGAGGGTTAAGCATGAAATATTTATGAATATGATAATATCTCTGAATCATCTTTAAACATGTATGTATGTGGTGTTTTGTTCCTGTAGGCGGTTGCTGTCGGGTTTGTGGCTCAGTGGAACACTTTCAGAAAGATTGTCCTGAACACCAGAGCTCAAGTGAGTCCACTGGAATATTTCTATTGTTGAAGTCAAACTGAAAACCGATATGTTAAACTCAAACTTCTTTTTTGCAGCTAATTCTATCACTCTTGGCCGGCTGTCCAATAGAATCAGCGCTGACCACGAGGACGTACATGTGCCTGTGAAGAAAGCACAACCCAAAAAAGACAAGGTGGTGGTCTTCTGATCTAGAAATGGACCGTTTGACCGCTAATGTCTTCACCAATAACTGTTTGCCATGGATGTTTTTACACACAAAAGTGACTCTTCCTGTTTTGAGGCCATTTACTTGCTGTAAAAAGAGCCTTGTGATGCCCGAGACTTGTGGACATCACATATGTACCTGATCTAAAGATTTAATTATGGATTGTGTTTTAATGCTCAAGCCTCAAAGATTGAGAGAATTTGAATATGAAAAGCAGCATTTATTTACAAGACACTTTTGTACAAATATACTCTATACAAGTGGGATATTAAGTGTGTTTTCTGTGATGGTATATTATATTTATAGGAACAATTGTATAAATATGCATTCTCTCTTTATATATATATATACATATACATACATACATACATACACATATACACACATATATATATATATATATATATACTTTGTTTTCTCACAAAACCACACCACAGCTATAACGATAACACAGAGGAGCTATATTATTGCAGTCACTTTCAGAACGATATTTTTCCCAGCTTATGAATAAGAACACTGACAGCAAAGTCAGACATTAAAGTGTGTGAGCATTTAAATCGGCAAAACTGCATCACACACTTAGAATAAACAGAACATTATTGTCTGTTGGTGTGGACAGTAATATAGTTATCTTTAAAGTGTTCTTTATAGTCATCTTTCTTGGCGTGAATGGGCCTTTAAAACAATATACAATGCTGTAATCGATAATTCTTAAAATTGCTTAAAGGGTTAATTCACACAAAAATAACCTTCCATTGACAGCCATTCATATTCATTTTATGTGAATAAAAGCCTAAATTGAATCTATTCATCATAATTATAAAGTGATTGAGTCTCTTCAGAAAATTTAGACTAAACCACTCAATTCATATGGATTAGTTTTATAATCTCTTTATGAACATTTTGAAGAGTCAAAGTGGTAGTTGCGTCGCTGTCAACGGAGGGAGAGAAAGCTCTCAGATTTCATCAAAAATTTCATTTGTGTTCTGAAGTTGAATGAAAGTCTTACGGGTTTAGAACGACGTGAGGGTGAGTAATTAATGACAGAATTAAAAATTTTGTGTGAACTATCCCTTTAAGTCGTTATCGTAACCTTAAATAACATAAATAAAAAGATTGTCCTAGAACCACAATGTTGCGCATCAGAACTCTGTGTTAAAAACATCTCTCTCCAGAAAGGAAATGCAGGACATTGCCGTCTCCTCCATAGATTTGGACCAGCCCGCTAGGTTTCCCTCCACATAGGGCAACACTCCAGAGGTCACCTGGTTGTAGTACGACACCTAGAAGAGCAGCCAGAAATGTTCATATTCATCAGAAAAGTGTTTTATTGTTTTTATTGAGGTTCAGATGTTATAGTTGGTACCTTGCAGGTTAAAAAGCCCATTTCGTGAATGAGGAATCCTGCACATTTAGCTTCGCTCCGAATGGAGTTCTCCTCAGATGGAACTGTTGCCACGGTTACGGACCGGAGCGCTATGACGTATGGGTCTCTGTGAGAACAAAAATACATTTTGAGCCTCACATTAAAGATGTGTTCATCCAAAAATGAATCATGTCAACAGTGGAATCGTACCCATTTTTGCAGGGTTGCCTTTTAGACAGCAGGAACACGAAATCCCGACTTTTACCTCCGTTAACTGTGGCGCATTTAATGTGATAAATGGTTTCCTCCTCATCTGCTTTCTCCACCTCTTCACAGCTCCTGGAGGAAACACGGAAGTATGCAGATGATGAGAAACACAAGTTTACATGCGATTGCAAAACTTTAAACACAGATAGAGGGATGCAGATCGCCTACAGATAGTTTTTGTCCCACTGTGGCCGTAAGCACAGGTCGGCGAGCAGCGAGAACGCGTGAAAAGCCGCCGTTTTGACTTCCATCTCAACTCTTAAACACAACATATCTGCTTCCTCGTGCACGTAAACCCCTACCTGCAAAAACACACTTGTTAAAGCACTGTAGATACTTACTAGGCATATTTAGGTGCATACTACATAATAATGTAATATAATTATATCACATAATAATAATAATTTGTAACATTTATATAGCACTTAGAAATATAGTGATGACCTTATCGTTGATGTTACTGGCCTCCCATCCCCGTTTTCCAGCTAAGACTGTGAGAGCTGCCACGTTGTTATACCCCAAATACACCTGCAGAGGGCAGAGATGTTACGCCATGTTACAGAAGGTATGCAGGAAGTAAACTGTGTTAAATTAGCTTTTTTACATACATACAATGTGAAGAACTAGAACCCATTGGCTGCATCTGAAATCACACACTTTCTGAGTAGGTGCTTCTTTTGAATGAGTGATTACTTTGGGATTACTAAAAAAGTATATTCTATATAAACCACCCAGCCAAAAAGTCGCTGTTTGGATTTTAATAGGCAAATGCTTAAGAGTCTATGACTGGGTGATTATTGCAGTGTTATGTTATGTTTCTAGCATGTCATATGTTTGGCAGAAGTTCTTCTAACCCTAAATGATGGAGTGTGTAGCTTTTCATTTCTTAAACAACCATGTATACACATCATGGCCATATTCCAGGATGACAATGTCAAGATTCATCAGGCTCAGATTGTGAAAGAATGGTTGTGAGGAGCATGAAGAATCATTTTCACACATGAATCGTCTCCTCTGAGTCCAGAGCTTAAATTCATTGAAAGTCTTTGGGATGTGCTGGAGGAGACTTTACACAGTGCTGGACTCTTGCATTGACAATACAAGATCTTGACCAAAAACTAATGCACCTCTTGATGGAAATACATGATTTTATTTTTCTTTATTGGATCAGACTTCCATAAGTGACATTTTTACATAAAACTAACCACTGAAATCAACTTGTAGTACACAAGTGTTTATCAAGTATCACTGCAATGTCATTTACAAAACCGAAACATAATTTGATCAAAATTATATATTTTTAAATAAGCAGTATTATTTTATGTTTTATTCCGTTTGTATCCAATGACTATTTTAAACTGATTATTTATTTAATTAGTTAGTTACCTACCTGATTACTTCTGTCCCAAGGCACAGAAATTGGTCCCTCGTCTCTTGAGTACAGAATGTGTTTTCTGGGGAAAATAAATTTGGAACGTTTCCTAAACAATTTGATATGTTTCCAAGAAAAGAAAAAGAAAATCTGTACAAAAGTATACCTGGCCATACGAATTCTCTTCCTGACAATAGCACCAAGAAATCGTCTTTGTCCATCCTGAAAAAAATAAATGATATGAGTTATATGCCTTTAGTGAGCTATTTTACATAAACTTGTATATTAATATTAAGTGTGCTATCGTGTTGCTGAATGTGTAGATAACTCACAAGAGTTGTGTAGGTGACATCAGGAAAGGTCTGTTGCTCACCATCACGTCCTGGGATGTAATAAATCATGGAGGCGCTGTTGATGTGTCTTGGTGTCCCCTCATTCCACTCCTCACAGTTATACGCCTCCACCCGAACACCCACCTCCACACTGATCGCAGAACAGGAGAACAATGAATTTAAAATGTACCTCCGTTTATTATATGTTTTTAATAAAGTCAAAATGGACCCAATTATTGTGAGAAGTGTGCAGCAATGTGGTGACGACCAAATGTCATATTGCAAATGCATGTTGTCTTTAAAGGGATAGTTCACCCAGAAATGAAAATTGTGTCTTCATTTACTCGCCCTTTAAGAGTTTCTTTCTTCTGTTGAACACAAAATAAGATATTTTAAAGAATGTTGGAACTTGGAAACCAGACAGTTGACCTTAGCTATTGACTTCCATATTGTTTTTTTCCTACCATGGAAGTCAATGGCTACCGTCAACTGTTTGATTGCCAACATTCTTCAAAATATCTTCTTTTATGTTCAACAGAAGAAAGAAACTCATACAGGTTTAGAACAATATGAGGATGAGTAAATGTTGACAGAATTTTCATTTTGGGAGTTTAAAGCATGAAAAGGTCATTTTGTTCAGGATCGCACTTCTATAACAGTCAGGTGAGGTACCTGGTCTGAAAGGCATTATTGACCATGGCTTTGAACACCAGTCTGTCGCCGACACTGGACGGACCTCGGAAGCGGAACATGTCCACAGCTCCAAGAAAGGTATAGGAGCCACACAAACGACTAGAACAACAAAAACACATATACAAGATGAAAAACACATACTGGTACATTAGTCTCAGTAAAGAACTACACACCTATAATAATCCCAAGGAGCGATCCAGCAATCTAAAGTCCGCCCACTCCCATGAAGCACTGCGAATGATGTCAGAGAGTCAATCTTACACTCTCAAACTACTTCAATATTTGTATACACTATGGTCAAAAGTTATAATAACTAAGATTTTTTCTTTTTAAATGATAAAGTCTCTTATGCTCACCTAGGCTGCATTTATTTGATCCAAAATTACAGTGAAAACAGTAATATTGTGAAACTGTTTTGTATTTGAATATATTGTAAAATGCAATTTATTCCTGTGATGCAAAGCTGAATTTTCAGCATCATTACTCCAGTCTTCAGTGTCACACGATCCTTCAGAAATCATTTGAATATTGGGTGGTTTCTATGGTGTTGCTATTTATTTTTAACTGAATTATTTTCATTTTATATTTATATTTTTCTGTTGGCTATGATTTGATGATGTCATCCATGATGCTTCATGCATAATTTGTCAATTTGAAAATTTTACAAATACTATCCATCTCGGAGCTGATTGGTTTGGTTCATGGCTTAGAATAATGAATACAAAAATCGAAGTGAAATATCAATACCTATCACTATTGCACTATGATAACATCCAGCATGAACGCGCATGTATACCTGGCTGCTACTGTAGCCACATTCTCCATCCAGGCCATGATCTGTCCTCCAAACGTGTTTCCATGGTGATTAGCGTGTGGCGGCAGGACCAGCTCGATGCTCTCGACCCGCGTGTGCTCGGTTGACACCAAGGGCGCGATGGGTTTCCTGCTATACAGTCCTGAAATGCCAACAAATGCTGTTTAGCATGCAGTTTATCAGCTGCAACTTTCTGGAATGATGTGCACATTGACTCATGACTGGAACTTTTGATCCCATTGCCAAGTTGTTGTAGATCTAGCGGAGTCTCATATCTGTCCTCTGGCTGACTCTTTCAAGGGATTCTTTCCACCGGTTGTTCTTTCAGAATTTATTACCACACAACCTATGAAGTTTTTCCACGACACAGTGAAGTTATTAGTAGTTCAATCCCCTGAAGTAAACTAAGGGTGTGACTGTGACATAATTGCTCATAGGCTACATTCACTCTGCAAGCCATAGTCAGGGTTCATAGACAAGGCTTAAAGGGATAGTTTGCCCAAAAAATTTAAACTCTGTCTTTAATTACTCTCCCGCATGTTGATCCAAACCTGTAAGACTTTCATTCATCTTCAGAACACAAATGAAGATCTTTTTAATGGAATCTGAGAGCTTTCTGTCCCTCCATTGACAGCAACGCAACTACCACTTTGACGCTTCAAAAAGTTCATAAAGACATGGTAAAACTAATCCATATGAATTGAGTGGTTTATTTCAATCAGCGTGGACAGTCAGATCAGACTAGATTCCAATCGGATACACAGTTAATCACTTTTGCCTGCAATCTGCAGTAGATCACTGGATTCAGCAACATTACCAGACATGACCTTTCACTACTGCGCCAGCGCCACACACCATCTCAGAACCTCATAATTAGACTCAAGTGTACTAACTTAATCAATGGCAAAGCTCAAGTAAAGCACTAACCCTTGTCTTGAAGGTTGTAATAGTCCTTGATGAGGTTTTTGAAGGACTCTTCGTTGTAGAGACGGAGCCGTCGCCTCTCTGAAGCCAGCGAATGTTCCAGCATTCCCTCTACGGAGCCCTGAACGTCCAAGGGTCTCAGAGACACCTGAAGAACCATGAAAGAATATTTAGGAGTAATCTGTTTTTAAATATATCAAAAAGTCAAAGCATAAGAGAAAATATGTTTCACAGCACATGTAATATGACTTCCTTTTTGGAGCCAATCAAATGTTCAGGTCTTGAGTTGTTTGGGATCATGCTCTCAGGCTGGGGTTTGATAAGAAATCTCAAATTAAAAAGTAATAGATCAAATGCAACGTTAAGAGTTTTGCTTGGTATTTTAAAGCAAGATTGTATGTACTAAAATGAGTGTCTGCAGCTACTGTTGCAAGAAATATACAAAAACTGTCAATATTCGTATTACATGAAAATATTTAAGAATCTTCTTAAGCCATAAGTATGATTTATTCTCTGTCTGTAATCCATACTGATGCTAAAAATGTCAAATTTTACAACTGTAATTCATATTTGTCCTGTTTGATCATTTGTTTTTTAATTTAGTTAATTAAGTATTTAAATGTGAAGCATTTGCAATAAAACACACATAGTGAGCTTAAAGGTGTACAAAAAGTAGTTCATAATTTATTTGTTTATATGTAATTTATTCCTATGATGCAAAGCTGAATTTTTAGCATCATGACAGTCTTCAGTCAATCATTCTAATATGCTGATTTGTAAAATTATTGTCTTAACTCTCACTTTTGATCAATTTAATGTGTCCTTGCTGAGTAAAAGTATTATTTTCTTTAAAAACAAATCTTACTGGCCCAAAACTTTAGATCTGTAGTGGAATACTTAGATTTGAGTGGGCTTAATAGGGTAATTTCCCCTAAATTCTAGGGTGTATTCTTTGCAGAGCCGTTCCCTCACCTTGTGTGTTCCTGTCGGTTTGGCGACGAATGTGGAGAAGGCCACACAAACCCTCTTCGTCACCCCACTGAGCACCTCCTGTACTGTTACATAGATGCCCACCTGATAAAACACCTGCCTGATCAGACTTTATAGTTATTCCATTAATATTTAATACTGTGTAAATGCTTTTCGTCTTGTTTTACCTCCAAACTCGTGTTGAAAGCCCTGTTAACTCTGGCTTTTATATTGATAACCTGCCCAACCCTGAAATACAGAGAGATATGATATGATATGATATGATATGATATGATATGATATGATATGATATGATATGATATGATATGATATGATAAGAGATTAATATACCACATAACATGAGATAATTCACTAACACTAACCCTTGTCCTATGTGACCTTAAGGCCAGTTCACATAACTATGATGATAAGGATAAAGATATAGTTATAAAAATCGTTCACACCACAAATATAATGACAACACAGAGAAAATATATTGTTTGAATTACTTTCAGCAAAAACAATTTTCCATCTGATGAACGATTAAACCTTTGACAGCCAATCAGAATCCATCCTGCTTTAAAGAGCTCGAGCATTTAAAAGCGGCAGTCGACAAACATGATATTGTCTGCAGGTGTGGATGCTAATATAGTTATCGTTATGATTATAGTTATCGTTCTTTATGTGAACAGGCCTTAATCCTATCTTTAAAATCTGATTGATGTTGTTTCAGGACCAACAAGGATAAGTCTACGACGTGATAAGGGACACTACCTTACGGTCTCTTCAAACTGAATATCATCCATGGAAGCCGTTACACACGCCATTCCTGCATGTCTTTCAGCTTAAAAGAAGACATGAAGAAAGAAGATTTATTACACAGACCACTATATACAGTATGAACCCTCAAAGATGGGTACACACGTTGTTCTTACATTGTTCAACTTTGCTTGTCACCGGTATTTATATTTCATGTGTCTAACTGGAGCAGAAACAGGAAGGAGATGAAGAGGACACTTGTTAAAAGATTAATGCGTGTCTTCCTCAAGTGGCCGACACAAATGGATTCATGCGAGATTTGAGGGTGAAAGGTGTATGGATGTTAGTTACCTTCTTTGTTCATATAGTCCAAAGTTGACCTCTTATCTCTACCTACTCTCTGATGGCTTGATAACACACTAGGTTGTTTTGAAAAATAGGACATCTTGCTGCATTGGCAGTGAGAGCTTGTCGTTGTTGAGTTTTGTGTGCAATACGTTAAAGATCACTGTGTAATTTGTAAGATTAAGATTCATGTGAATTCATTTTAATATTTCACAATTTAGAATAATTTAATAATGATAATAAATTATATTTAATACATTTAGAATAATCTAATAATTATATTAATTATATAATACATTTTAATTATTTATTTATAACATATTAATTATTTAATAACATTTATTTAGAATAACAAGACATTTTAATTATTTAAAATTATTAAATAATAATAATACTCAAAAAAAAAATCTGAATATTACAGAATTTTACTATATAATTCTAAGAAGACTGAATGATTCCACTCAGTTGGTCTACATGAAGATGCTTGAAATATTACATATAAACTGAATTATAAAAATGATCAAATGAATTAAAACACCAACAACAACATGCCCATTCGAGGTCTTCTGTCCCAGTTCTGACAGGTGCATGGTCTCACTTTTTACTTCAAAATAAAAATAATATTTGTATACAAATCAAAAATAATTAATAAAATACACACGCAGATCATTATTACTCAAATTCAAAACATTAGATAATTTAACTGAAAAGAAGTTGTTAATTCTGAATAAATCTCACAAATGTTTATGTTGAGATGAAAAGTCACGATAAATAAGAGCATAACCATTCAATAAATGTGTAAAGGGAATCAAACAAGCAACCTTGTGCATGGTTGGTAATCTCCCACAGCTTAACTCACCAGCCAGACAGGCGATAGTGTCCATCCACTTCAGCAGCTGTCCTGCACCCAGCTCTCCCTGGTGGTTGGCATGGCAGGGCAAGATGGACTGGCACATCTGCACCTCAATCGGGCCGGACCCATCCCTCCGTTCTTTCTCATGGGATCCGTCCGTGTCTAACACTCTTCTACAGTTCTGATCCATGAAGCCTTGCTCAGAGACGTGGAGCGTTGAAACGATGGGAGATCAGTCTGTTCCTGGGCTCTTATCAGGGCCGATGCCAGGTGACCTCTACTCTGGCCAACTTGGATGTTCTGTGGGATCATGTGATGTGATCGAGCTGAATACCTGAGCTACTACAAGCTGCAGGACACCATGTCTCTGCACACAAACCACCTGTGCTGCAGTTCATTTTATGACTCATGGATTGTGATGTAATCACTGTGTGTGTATTATTAACATGTGAGAGCCATAAAGTGTGGACTGATGTAATATGGAAGAATTGAGGAGCTCTGTTGCAACAAAACAGCAAGAAAGACACCAAGAACAAAAACTATAACAATAATTATATTAGTGTGCACACCAACGCATAATAATGTTCTGTTTATTCTAAACGCACACTTCAGTAGTGTCGTCAAAAGTTGCAACGCTTGTCTTATATTTGGTTTTTTACTCATAAATTATCTCATAAATGCTAAATTATCCAAATTGACAGAGTGTGTTAAAGATATAAAAGATTGGATGATGCGCAATTTTCTTTCATTAAATCCAGACAAGACAGAGGTACTAATCATCGGTTCAAAAAACCACCCACAAAACCTCTCACACTACAACTTTAACATA
>JAPMNU011395685.1:0-10695 GCA_029874995.1 Alburnus alburnus
TGATGATCCAGCTTCAGTCTGTCTCTGAATCTCTCAGTATCATTATTACACTGAACATCTGTACAGATCTTACTCTGATCTCCAGTGATTTCAGAAATTAGAATGTCGTTAAAATACCAAGTCACCACATCATTTAGTATTAGCCCAGTATGTAAAATAACAGGATCTCCCTCCTTCTGTGAATTTCTAGTCATTTTATAAGCAGCAAAATAATCTGAAACACACAAAAAGTATTATTGACCCACACATGTATTACACATGTACACGTATAATGTAGTTTAATGCATTACAAAATGAGGATTTAAACTATTACATTTTAAATAATACTGAATAGTTTCTTGTGTTAAAAATTGTGCAAGCTGTAAATGTACAAGTAAATGTCTAAATGTTACAATTATATGAGTTAAACATACAGTAAATTACCTGCTTTTCACTCAATAACTCACCATTGTCAAACAACCCATAACGAACACTGTCAGTGTTGTCACCGCTGATGATCTCTAGCTTAAAAACTGCAAAGTATAGGATTGTGATGTTCATGATGGTCAGAGATCCAGTCTGATGATCCAGCTTCAGTCTGTCTCTGAATCTCTCAGTGCCTTCATTACACTGAACATCTGTACAGATCTTACTCTGATCTCCAGTGATTTGAGCGATGCGCATGCTTTCGAAATACCATATAATCCTGTCTTGTTGGTTTGTTTGAACACCAGTATGTAGGGTGACTGAATCTCCCCCCATCACTGACACGAAGACTCTTTCAGTAGCAGATACCCCTGAAGAAGAATTGAAGAGTGAAATTTAAGCCATACAAATTTAAATAACAGTAAAGTGAAATGAAAAATGTTCTTGCCATAAGTTTCAACCCCTCTGCTATGACATTCGTTTTTATCCAGTATTAGAAAAAAATTAGCTTAGACCTTCCTTTGTCCTCTGAACAGAGTCGAGAACTGTTCCCAGGAAGGTTATACGTTGGCTGGGGGACAGTACACTCTTGGATAGGTTGGTCCTGAGCACAAGGCATTCCAGATGGCTGAGGAGCCAGGATTTGTGAGTTTGTAACCTGGCCCTCCGACTGGGCCAGAATGAGCTAGTCGTCGAGGTAGTTCAGAATGTTCATTTCTGTGCATAAATGTATGAGGTGCCAGTGTTAGCCCGAATGGCAGGACTGTGTACCGATAAGCCATCCCCTCGAACGCGAATCTCAAGAACGGTCTGTGATGGGTGGTTATCTGGTTGTGAAAGTAAGCATCTTTCAGATCCACTGATCATAACCAATCCCCTGGGCGAATCTGCGAGAGGGTTTGTTTGGTTGTTAACATCCTGAATGGCTGTCTCATGACGGCCTTGTTTGGGTGTCTGAGATCTAGAATAGGTCTGAGGCCGCCATTATTTTTCGGCACCAGGAAGTAACGGCTGTAGAAACCAGACTCGCTCTGTGAAGGAGGAACTGTCTCGACAGACCCCTTTCACTAGCAGGTTTCACACTACCGATGTGTTGACCATGGAATGAAAGCACGGAGGTCTGCAAGTGAATTTGAACGAGTACCCTCCTTTTATTGTGTTCAGTACCCATTTTGACACATCAGGGATGGTTTCCCAGGCCTCAGCCAGAGTGACTAGGGTCTGAATAAAGTCTGGGGGAGGGCCGCCGTGTGTCGGGGACCAGTCCGCTCAGGTTTTTGAAGAGGAAAAGTGCACTTAATCTGAGAATTTGTGTGCATTATTTTTGTTGCTGTTTAAACAGTGTTTGTTTGCAAGGGTGCGTGAACGGGCCCATTTGGCTGCAATTAGAGCATTTCCAGCCGCCTGAACTGAAAAGGGGGCTGGAAGAAGCACGCAAGCTCTTTTCAGGGGTGGTCTAACCGCAGCGAGACTTAACCTGCCTCCTCTTCCTTTAGAGCCCGACCAATCCTCGCCTTCTGATTCTGCCAATGACAGGCTGTCATCGTGGAGGTCTTCCTCCGATCCACCAAAAGAGACTAGGCTGACCACTTCAAAGGATGGACACTGGTCTACCTTAGTGAAGAGCACCGGTGAAATCTGAGAGAAAGGCACGCGGTTCTGGGTCGGCATGAGCTCACTCGTCTCCGTGCGCTCGTTTGTCCTCTGACCCCGCCATTTCTTCCTCCGAGGTTCCTGGGAGGTGAGGAATGGGAGGGCATGAGGGACTGGGTCACTCTCTGAAAAGAAAGCTAGCTGCGAGCGCAGAGAGGAGAGCGGCATGTTCTCCTGTGTGAGTGCAGTTTCGGCATGGTCTTTGCCCAGACAGGAAACGCACTGAAGATTGCGTTCAAGCAGGAGAAGATCAGCGAAGAGTCGCTGAAGGAGATTAAATCTGATGTCTATGGCGAAATGGGCCGCTTATATAGTCTTTAGCTCCGCCCATTCTGGCTTCACCATAGGTTCATTCAATTCCTGCATCAGCACGCTGATAGCTTTACTATATGCTGGCTGTGAAAATACCCGGTCTTGTTGTGTCTGTAACTGATGTGCCCAGGTAAAATTCCCATCTTCTTGCCCCACCTTTTTACCAAGGGGATTCCAGAAAGCAGGTTATGCAACATACCCAGGGATTTTTACTCAGAGTATAAGTGGATAACCTCCACTTGCAGTTCCAAAAACTGATGTATAACTTTCAGGGTATGTCAGTATAGCTTCATTTCTGAACATAACCTGCTCCGGAACAGCAGTTTGCCAATTGATGAGGCTCCAGTGGGCGTGACAGATATATTATTTAGATATATTATTGATATCGTCAAGCTCAGCGAAGAGGTCGTCGCTGATGGAGATTAAATCTGATGTCTATGGCGAAATGGGCCGCTTATATAATCTTTAGCTCCGCCCATTCTGGCTTCGCTATAGGTTCATGCAGTTCCTGCAGCCCAGCCAATCAGCACGCTGATAGCTTTACTCTATGCTGGCAGTGCAGCTGCACTGTGTTTTAAAATAAAGGCCTCAATATTCTCGAGAAAAGGAGTTTTCCTTTTCTGAACCGTTTTCGAAAGGGAACTGAACTGAACAGATCATAAAGGTTGTAGTTACAGAAATATGTCTGTATTCATAATAAATGTAAACAAACAGCAGAAGAACACATTCACTCATCAGATAAACATACAGGAGTCAAGAAATAATAGATAATATAACTCTTCACAGTAAAGTGCGTTGACTGACTAAATAATACTCACGAGTGACATCGAATCTCTTTATGATATTGCTGTTTATCTCCAGTTTATAGAGTCCAGCATCTGTGATTTTGATGTCTGTGATGGTCAGAGATCCAGTGTAATGATTCACCTTCAGTCTGTCTCTGAATCTCTTTGTACACTGATCATCTGTACAGATCATACACTGATCTGTGATTTCAGCGATGAGAATGTCATTATAATACCACGTCATAACATCATTTGGGTTCTTTATTACACCAGGATCTAAAGTGACAGATTTTCCCTCCTTGACTGATATCGTCTTTATTTCATCTTGTTCAGCAGCCAAAACACCTGAAACACAAACCAACAGATGATTTGAAGATCTTTTATTGAAAAAAATCTGCTTTCCCTCCCCTAATCCAGTAATATCCCCCAAATATGCTGCTTCAAATTATGTTGACTGTTCCTCTGAAATATGAATAGAGATTCATGATGAATGGTCGGAACTAAATTTTACATGCTTTAGTTTGTCACATCAACATCACAAACATGTAGCCTATAAAACTTTAACAAATTCATCCTAAACCGTCAGAAACTTACAACAGCAATAACTAAAAATCACTAAAATTCATTCAAATTCAAACTGCGTCACATTCCGACTGCATGCTTTTTGTTTCATTATCATTACCTGGAAAAGACATTGTAACAAATAAATGCACTTACCAGTCACGAATGCACACACTGAGAGCCAAATAAAGACCCTCATTTTACCATAGAGTCACAGAATGCTGATTCTGTGGAAATAAAAGCTTTTGCCTGTGTAAATGCACAATTAAAATTGCGTTCTTCTGTTTAAGAGCAAACTGAAAGCCATTTAGGTCTAGTTGTGTCTGTAACTGATGTGACCAGGTACAATTCCCATCTTCTTGCCCCACCTTTTTTTTTTAATTTTACCAAGGGCATTCCAGAAAGCAGGTTTTGCAACATACCCAGGTGATTTTACTCAGAGTATAAGTGGATAACCTCCACTTTCGGTTCCAAAAACTGATTCTCATACTGTAGTGATACTCAGAGTGTGTGAGCAATACATTAGCTCATTGTGAATTCAATATGTTGAGCAGGTTGAGAAGAGGCAGTTCAAATGTTGGTCACCGGGGAGGACATTATACTTCCTGTTTCTCAACACTTGAAAAACATGGCTACTGCAGGATTTGTTAGCAAACCGTTTGTGTTTGTGCTCTGGAATCACATGGCTTCAGTAATCAAACCAGTAAATAAAATGATTGCTTTGACAATTCACCATCTAGGTTAACTATAGACACGATATAATCCGGCTAACCTACCTATAGCCAAAATAAACCTTGAATTTGGTCGTTTTTGCCAAAATAACTTGCAAGATGTATGATATTCCATAATGTAAGCGAAGTAAACAGTGATTACAAGATGTTTGGTTTCATTTCTTCACACATTTCATTTCTTTATTATCTAATTGATGACTATTCTATTCTTGGGCTATGGTTTAGACGTCCATTACATTTTCACTGACAGCCCAAATTTTGCCTTGTTTTAGCCAAGACGTCTAGGCTGTGTTTGGACAGCTATTAGACGTCTTTTAAACGCTAAATTGCTTGCTGGGTCACTGTGGGTGTTTCTCAAACGTAAGGCTGCATATATTGGACCGCCTCGTCATCATACGTTGCTGTAGGCCGTCTGAAGGATCCTTGAAAGGCAGCCTTCGTTTCATGTCCTTCATAGGCCTGTTTTGAAGGATGCATCTGATGTAGGCCTATCCTTCGTGGCCTTCAATCACCCACAATCCTTTGTTCAATTCACGAAAATAAACTGAGGGAAAACGAGTCTGTAGTCTGCACTACACAGTCTGAGTTTATTATGAAATGTAAGACAAAAATAATGTTTTCGGACATGAAAGCATATATTTAATCTTTTGTTTTGCTGTAAATTAATCAAATATTGTAAGACACTGCAACAGCACATGGCTATCGTTCATTGTATTGCATTAATAAAAGCCAGTTAATGTAACGATTTTCGTACCGTGACCGTGTGGGCAGGAACGTGTGAAATAGCCATGAGCTCTTACTAGACCTTCTCATTCTAGCAAGTAATTTCATGTAATATAAACATCTAATACAATTCATGAGTTGAACAGCTACTTAGCTAAAGTAAAGGTTAAAAGTTTAGAGTGTGGAATGTACATAAACAGTTATTCAGTTATTTCTGATTAAACTAAAATCCTGACAAATGATGTTAAAGTTTAATTTAAGAAAAAGTTTGAAGATCATGTTACAGGATTTTGTGAGGATTTTGGCCTGTAGCTCAGATACAGTTTTTCCAATATAAAATTCACATTACAAAATTATAGGCACCATGATATTTCCAAATCCTATTGATCTTTTCAGCAGGAACTATACAGTGTTACTCNTTCATATACTTAACACCATTGAAATGCTTGCACAGATCCAGTATCAGTTATATAATATATCTAACAATAAATTACTAAATCACATATGTCATTTTGTAGCTGCTTCAATTTACAATTGAAGTCTGTCAGTGCAGTTTGTACAGGTTCAGTTCCTGATATTCAGAGTTTGGTCAAGGACACAATGGTGATATTTCATGCATGGATCAAACCTTGCTTTATTTGAACCACCTTTCTTTATAAGCTAAAAATTTTGCTAACGTTCGCCGTTAAGTTATGAATGAACGTTCAAAATGTCCAGTAATTTTAATTCCTTAAAGGCATTTTTCTTGGTAAAGCAATTATCATCATTCAAACATTATGGGAAAGCTATCTGAATGTTCTGTCTCAGTTTCTTCATGTAATCACAGATAAAAAGTACATGTTTGTGTGTGTGTGTGTGTGTGTGTGTGTGTGTGTGTGTGTTTTAAAACCATTTTTTTTGTTAGTGTGAACATGCCTAAGACTTCTGCAGAACTGTATGCCAGCTTTCTTTTCAGGTATATGCTGTCAAGGCAAAAACGGCAATTATACTTGTGCAAGCTCTGGTTACATTATCATGGCGACTTTCTTCACTCCTAAATGAGGCGACTGGGAACTGCATATGTATATTCTGAATACATGTAATGGACCATTTCCACATTTCCAGGATACTCCAAAATTGTCAACTAGGAAACTACAACAAATATAAGTTTTGTCTTCCCTTTTGGACCAATAGCAAAAGAAAAAATAAATCCAACATTTCTATGATTTTACACAAGAGGTTTTAATTGAATATTGGACTGCAAGGTTTAGAGCTCACACAAACAGAACTTTGGAAAACAATTTTATTGACATAAGTAACAAATAAATTTTTCACTTTTTTTTTAAAGACCATGAGAACATAGAAATTACCCGTAAAATGAAATTAGTCAAATCAAACTGAACATTGACAACGTTTACATGTGCACTAATAATGAGATTATTTCCAACAATCAGACTAAAGACTTAATAAAAGTAATATGATTTCATGACATGAGCAAACCACTCCCGTTTTATGTATTTTTTTTTTATTCTGATTGGCTAAGAATCGTGTTTATTTTCATATGCTCAGCATAAATGATGAAATTACAGTTAGTATGTTATGTTTACTGTTTTAATCTACTTGTATCAAATGCAAAATACATTTCTATGGATGTATTGGTTTTTTGAAGCGCAATTTTTTTCTCAACCATCAAAACTGCATTATATTCATGTCACACATCGTTGTCAATGAACTTAATTTCTTCAGAACCCTAAAAATGTGATGCATTTCTCTGTTTATGTATGATGCCTGTATTTCTCAAGCACATGAGCACTTTGACCAGAGTGGAATATGCAATAAAATAGTTTGCGTCCTGTTTTATGGTGCGTAATTTTAAACACCTTTTACCAACAACTTATTTTAATAATTCTCAGGTTAGGTAAAGTAAGTAAAATCTGTCCTAAATAATAAGCATTTGAATTTCCATATTTACTATCACAGAAGACTTCTCCGTGGTCAGTTCAGCTCAATCTTTTGTAAAACAGAGACTTATGGCAGGTGAGCTTCTTAATTATATATATATATATATTTATTAAACACAGGTTAACTAGTTTACATAAAAGGTACTAATATATAAAACAAAAATAAAAGTAAATCAAAACCAAATCATTTACAAGCTTTAACTTCCTTAGGCGCAATGACAAGGCATCTAACACCGGAAAGGCTGTCCTTGGTGAAAATTCTCATTCCAGTCCTTTTAAAGTCCATCAAACTTTTTGACATCTTCAGAAATCCCCTCCTCGAAACTCCCTATTGTGTATATAAAGCCATTTATCTCTCCATTCTCCTTCTGTGTCTTGTCTGCAACATCTCAGCGGTAATATGGCATCCTTCTCTTAATATTCAGCAAAGCTCTTTCTAATACATTTTCAATTTCTCTCTACTCTGCCATTTGGTTAATAAATGCTTACAACATTCAGTATGGTATGTTTTTCTTTATATACCATTTTCTCAAACCATTTTACAAAAACTATACAGTGTTTTTCTTTATAAACCATTTTCTTATTAAATCGCTTTACAGCAATTCACAGTGCTTTTCTTTATAAACCACTTTCTTAATACAACACAGAAGTACTTTATACACAAAAAGGTATATTTATAATATTATATTTTGCAATAGACATTGCAGTGTCTATTTATGAGCTTAATTGCATCAGTTTGATCAAAGTATTGTACATGAAGTATGAGGTAGATATATATACATTATAATTGCAATATGAGGGTGCATTTTTACGTAGTCAGTGATATTCTCAACACAATATCTTTAGATTTTTCCAATATCTGATCAGTGACAGATTCACATAATTATTTAGAAAATTTGATTGTCATATGACAAGACTTCCCAGCACAGGATGTAGACTGTGATGTCTACACGGTTGACGTCTTACTCTAACCCCAACGTTTGTTTGACGTCGAGCTCCAATGTTGGGCTGACATTGAATTTTGGTTGGAATAAACACAACAATTGTGAAATGCATGGTAGTACAGGGTGCCAACTGTTTACCATTAATAAAAATAACGGTTGAAGACAGTTACAACTGACTTCAGACACAGCTCAGATGAAATCAACTGAAGATAAAGAAGACATTAAATCTCTCAAGATCTGATTAAACAACGCAATATCAGCTTCACTTTACTTTTTCAACTTTATTTCTCCCATTCATCTACTGCAGTTCTTATTGAGAATTAACAGAGGTTTAGATGTTAATGTTTGGTTGAAAATGTTTCGTTTAGTGTTGCCATTATTATGATTATATCAGATTATTATGTTTGCTTTATTTGGGCAGTTTGACTTGACTTTTTCTCTGGCTTCTGTAACAGTGTTTATTATGGCAAGAACATCAAGAGAAAATGTGATAAGATTGTGTCGGCCCTTTTGATGTTGATAAAGATATGTGTTTGATTCAGAGATCATATTCAGAGACTATTCTTTGATAATATATATATCATGTTATTTATTTCACATTATTGATTATAATAGTCCTGTCATTGCTATCTGAGGGATTGTACACCAAAACGTTTTAGAGGCACATTATCCAAGATTTGTACCTTAATATAACATATATACTGTCATTTTGATGGTAAACAAACTCGTAGTAGGGTGAATCATCCTGATAGCAAAGCAGNGGGACGCCGCTGGCAAAACCAGCAATGCAGGTTTGAGAGATGGCGCCCCGCCAAACCTCGCAAGAATCACTACTTGCTTTATGGCATGACGTCACATACATCAATAACATATGAAGCAGTCTTTAACTTTATTGCCGTCATCTGGCATTTTGTGATGTTTACATTACACTCAAAAAACACAAATTAAATTATACAGTAGGCCTATAGGCTAATTACTAAAACGTTATAAGCCATTAAACGCGGTAGGCTGCTTTATTATTATAATATATTATTATACTTTATTATACTAACGCTTGACATAAACTTATTATTATCCTATTACCACCATCAGTAGTTCATCTTTGATAGCACAACATATACAATTATGCAGTAGCCTAATATTTGTATGAAATCGGAAACATTACCTGGTCAGTAGACATCTTCGGAGTCTATCTGTGCCTGTTCGATGTCCGACGCTTCCATCCTACCGAACAGGTTCCAGTATATGAGGGGAGGGGATCGGGCCATGAGTGCAGAGATAGCTCTGCGTAAGTGGTATTTATGACAGTAACGTTAAATACAAGTACTCCACAGCGACTCTAGGGGTCGCTGTTTGACAAAAACAGAAACTGCATAGTACACACAGACATTGAAGAATCAGCAAATGAATCTCAATAACGGTGACGTGCTTCATGCTGCAATGCATTCTGGGTGCATCATATAAGACTCATCTATGGCTCACAGACTGCATTGCGGCCTTAAGCATGTCACCTGTGGCATCGTGAGAGGGTTTGTCACAGAGGCAAGGTATGTGCCATCTAGGTGGCTGCAGCATGGGGACTACAAACCAAGATGGCCAAACAGTTACCACGTTCCTCAGCGGTAGGGACACAGCTATTACGAGTGAAGGAGAAAATCTGTTAATGAGCTGAGAACAGAGAGACTGGCTGTTTTTTTGTTAGAAAGCATAAAGCGAAGCTGGAAGAGTGTTTTGATTAAAACGTTTTGGAGTTTTGAGTTGATTATTTAGATTCGATTTGTGAAGCAACCCACACTTTGGTGATACCCTACCTCTCACGATGCCACACACCATTGTTGAGATTTATATGCTGATTATTGATGTCTGAATGAGTGTAAAAAATGTTGGAGTTCAAAAAGTTTAGTGGACAATGTAGAATTACAGGCTTGTTATAATTAATTATACACGATGGCATATCAAAAGATTAGATTCTGGATGACATCAGTGATTCAGACCACTATATGATGATTATATCTTTATCATCCACAGGTAGCCAACATCATCTGATCACATATTCTCTTGCTGTTCTTGCCATAACAAACACAGTAAGAGTAGCCAGAGAAGAACTAATGTTAAAAAGTCAAACTGCACAACTAAAGCAAACACTGATCACCATAACGGTGACATCAAACGAAACATTTTCAACTAATCAACAACACCGGTCTGGGCTGCGTTTCCCAAAAGCACTGTAACACTAAGTTGATCGTAAAAACGATCGTACGACTGATCTTAATATTACGGTCTGTTTCCCAAAAGCATCGTAGCTTAAGTAGCACYTGAAAATCTTCGTAGATCTACGAGTGCTCTGGAGTAATCGTACATCCCCAAGTGCATCGTAAGAAGACAGATTTATGAGGACGCCTGCAGGACAACCGGCAGATTACACCTTTAGCTTCATTCAAATGCAATGTGATTATAATATAAGGTTTTGATTGTACTTTAAAGGATTTGTTTTATTTATTTATTGTTCATTCATTTCATTTTGATTAAAATTATTAAATTAAATTATTTCATATCACATTAATGTACACTTTATTACTCTTTTTTGTTGTTGGTTAAATTAATGTATAAATTAAATAATTAAAAAGGTCAGAAAACAAAA
>JAPMNU011395770.1:0-14024 GCA_029874995.1 Alburnus alburnus
CACACACACACACACACACACACACACACACACACACACACACACACCCACACACACACACACACACACACACACACACACATAATGGTTGTCTTTACCTCTAAACTGTCATTTTCTGCAGCTTGCGCAGACATGCCATTGTTCTGCAGTTTGGACTCTAGTTTGTCAAACTGTTGAGACAGACAGACAGCATTGTTTAGAGTAGGGGTTTTCAGTCTTTAAGATGCTACACCCCCCCAAATATAATCATTCTCATGCAAGGCATATACATAGTTTCTTGTACAAAGACCCAATTGTACATTGTGAAAAATATGATAAATATGTTTAAAATATAATTCAAAAAAATATTTTGTTAGGTCACTATCAAGTCAAATTTTTGTCTTTTCTACCCATTATAGTACCGTACTGTTAAACTCATTATTTACTTATTTATTTGAATCTATTTTTTTTTTTAAATCTATTTTTATCTTCATTTCGATCACGGTTTGAAATGAAGTGTATAACATGGCATTTCTCACCTTCTGTTTAACCTCACTGAATGTCTCCAGCACTTTGCACTTTTCATCAAGCAGTTCAGCCACTTTATGTGCCATTTGCTTTTCTTTACCTGCAAAAAAAACAAAAAAAACAACAGCCAGGATCAATTGAGAGCTGACAGTAAGGATTAGTTAAACATATGATAAGGACAGGTTTAAAGAAAAGAGCCAATAAGATAAAGAAATGGGAAAACACCCACTTGCATATAGTCGACTTTTCATCTGCAGAACAAAATAAAAAAAGCTCATGATTACTTGGTGAAATGAAGACATTCATAAAGTATGCACGTTTTATTGTGATTCTTGAGCAGAAATGCCTGACTTACGGAATGAATGAACCTGCAGCTGAACAAAAGCAGTGTGCATAAACCTAAAAATCCTGTGAAAACCACAGCTTCCCATGGAAGTCCATATAAGTCAGGGCCAGGCCGTATATCGTCAGGAAGTGAAGACACAACCTAAAACAGAAGTTAAACAGATATACTGATTCTCAAAAAAATTTAAAGTATAAAATATAATCGTTTCTTTCCCTTTGTCATACACACACACACAGAGACATGCATACAAAGTGAACACAAGATTTTAAACAGGATGTCTTATAGATAACGTAACACCACTTTCCTATGATGATACCTACCGGTAATAGTAGTTTTGCATAAACTTTTATCAATTCTAAAAAATAATAATAATTCATATCACAGAAATCGACCAATTTGCAATATATTGATATTAGAAAATATTTTAGCACTTTTAACTTTACTGTTACACCACCTGACATTAACTCATTAAATTAATTAAATTAAAATCAAATGAAATGAAAATTATATAAAGGACTATAACAACCTACCACGTGTTTAACTAAAATATTCCTCATTTTTATAATCTCAGACATCCTCATTTGTCATTGACCAGCAGTCACTGACCAAAACCAATGTCACTGGAAGATGTAAAAGAACAATAGAAACTACACAATTTAAACCGTTATAAACTTGTAAATAAAGTCAGCTGTTGTAGATCTGTAAATAATTACGTTTAATAAATCAACGATAAAATAAGCTGAAATGAGCAACGAACCATATGCATCAATGCTAACCACCAGCTAAGTTATATGCCTTAATATAGAGCAGTTTAGCTACACATTTAAAAGCCAGCATACATATAGTTAATACTACACTCTAGTCAAATATGTGTACTATGATAGTTAACTTAGAAATATATGTCACACCTGCTGACAGCTGCCACACATACACACTAACGCTGTTTCATCATTCACACACTGACACATACATCTTTGATTTTCTCCACCGCGAGTGTGTAGTAAATATTCGCTGCTCCTTTCATGTCAGTCGCTTCTGTGACGACCGACTCGGCCTGAAATTCGTCTGCCATGATTATATTTAAACTGAGTTCTTCTTTAATCTGTTAATTTATCTGTTGTTATGCCATGGTGCCGCCGGATGCTGCTCTACACTGCTAGTGCGCATAGAGGAAGAGCGCACTCTTTCTTTTTAGGGGGGATTCTTAACGCATAAGAGCTTGTGTCGGTAAAATTTAAGTAGGACACTTGATATATTTGTTTTATTGTTTTTTAAAAGATAAACATACGTATTTTGTTCATATAAACAGTATTTTGCTTTTATGCGAAAAACGGTAAATTCCACAAAACATTAATACCCCCTATAAGGGTCATGGTTTCTTCCACACGTCACCAATTGCTGAATGCCACAACGTCCCGTTCGTGTTTTAAAGTGACAGACTTACTTAGAGATACAGGAATTAGTCAGTAAACATTCACGAAAAAAAAAAATATTTGTCATGGGCTGGTTATGAAACGTCTATAGTTTTGGTTTGTGGGTAAGTATGTTTCATGGGTGTGTCAGGTAAATATAATAAACCTCTATAAACAAAGTCACTGAACTAGAGACCGGTTGAGCAGCTCAAGTCTGTCTGGATTCGACTTATCTCAAAATGACTACTTAATTTACTTTCTAAGTATTTAGTTATTTAGTTATATAAAAGTACTACTGAAAAAATAAATAAAAGTAAAAACTGTTAAATATCATTATTATGAGCTTGAGTGCGAAATATGACACTGTTTGGCGACATGTCAAGACAGAAAATAGACTGTAGTCGTAGGCAGTTTCCACGAGGCACACACAATATGGCATGAAATGCTTATATAATATATTTTGAACAAATAGTGGCTTTAGATTATTGCTTCTCAGTATTATATGGGATAATCAGGAGATAAATAGCCTGTAGGCCTACTGTACAGTACATTTACTGTATAGGCTAGTTGAAAACACTGATTTAGGTGATTCTTTAATTTTCTAACAACAAACATAAAATATACATAACAACAAACATAAAATATTATTTTTATTGTTAAACAGTCAAAAAGGATTGGTCAAAATTATAGACATTTAAGGTGTTTAATCTTTTTTAAACACTTAAAAACACTATATATATATCACATTAGGTTAATTTGTTGATTTGCCTTTAATATGAAAAAACAAACTAACAAAAAAACACCAAATGTATACTTTTCCTACACCATTTCACATGAAGACCTACCTTGTCCACTATAGATGCAATTTCATTCATTGTGACTTCAACAAAAACTGCCATTTGATCAAATTTTCCTTCACCTGTCAAAAAGAACAAAAACATACATAAGTGTTTAACATTTACTATTTAATAGGGTGAAATGTCACGCCTCAAAAGTAATTTATTCATAATTGTTTTGGAACAACAGGTGGATGAGTAAATGACAGTTATGACAAATTTTTTATATTTTTATTTTAGGATGATATATATAAAAAAAGTGATTACCGTTCTGTGATTCAACATGCTCCTCGGAGATCAGTCCATGGTTTTGGGAAGTAGTTTTCTTGATTTCAGAAGATACCCAATCCTCATGCTTTCCTATTTCCTGCTCATCAGTCTGAACACCCTCCACATTAGCTCCATTCGCTGAAAGGTACTTCTCCTCTGTGACTGGCTCATTTTGAGGGTTGCTCAAGTCATTTATATCAGATCTGTCTTGGGTATCTTGATTATTTTTAAGCTCTGTTGAGGAGATTAGTGTATTCTTATTCACATCTAGACATGATTCATGAACACAGCCATCTTCGCTGATCCCTGTGATGAAAGAGAGGGAGCATTATAGAAAATGACAACTTTTACATTATACCATAACTCAAAGAGTAAGATCACAAAACCTAGATTCCCCATCAATCACATATGCAAAAGTTTTTCTCCCATGCAATATTCACCAAAATTATGAAATCTATTATCTGCCATGCTCTTAAGGAGTTCTGTTTTTTAAATGATCAGTTTCGAATCATCAGTACCTGGGCTTTCTACACTGACTTCTGTTATCACTGGTGAATATTTCTCTCTTAGAGAAGATAAGAGGGTATACAGTTTTTGTAGTGCTGGGTATTCATTAATATTATTCTTGCCAGGAAAACTGTTATGTTGTTGATTGCGTCCTTTTGTGTTCATCTTCATATGGTATTCCAACAGCTGTTCAAAGTCACTGAGTTCTTCAAGATCTGTATTAACTTGGCCTGCATCAGTGTTTCCTAGTTTGGAATCCAGCCAAGATAACTTGTGGTCTCCGAATAAATCTAAAAGATCTTGAATATTCTGTTCACTCAGATGAGGATATAAGTTTGTATATTCTTTAGAAGTTTCTGTAGAATGGTTGACAGTCTTTTTTTCTTGAATTTCAGGGCGCTCTTCATCACCCTGTTCCTCTTTATCTTCCGACTGCACCGCCATGTCACTATCATCACTTTGATCCCAGGTGGCACCAGTGTCATTTTCCTGCCTTTTCGTGACACTTTCTGAATCGGTTTGATCACTTTCCTCCCTTTTCGTGACACTTTCTGAATCAGTTTGATCCTCCATATTTGCAGTGTCAGTCTCCTCTTTGTGTTCAACACTCTGATTTTGAACAAGCGTATTATTAATACTGCCACCCTGAACTGGGTCATTCTCCGAGAAGATATCATCTGTTAATTTCGTTTCTTTGGAAGTGGTATAGTCACCTGGTTCTTCAACACTAACAGCATTAAGAATTGTATCAGTGTCTGCATTTTCTGGTAAACTGAGATCATGACCACCATCTTTTGAATTAGTAGAGCCATCAGATGTGTTCAGTGATGGGCTTTTTGTATGGGTTTCCTCTATAAGAGTCTCGTTTGTGATTTGTGTGTCACCCTTTAGCTCTTTTGTTTCAAAATAATTATCTGTAGGTTCAGAAACTGTACCTAATTCCTTTTGCTCTCTACTCACTACAACCTCATCTGCATATTTACCTTCTGAATCAGTATCCTTAACAATACTAATATCTGCTTTTTGTATCTCCAGTAACACATCATGCGAGTCGCTGGTATTGTCCATGTCATCATCTGTGGCATTTAGGGCTGAATTTGGCTCAAGGTCTGTATGTAGATTTTCTTCACTAATAACAGCTGATTCATCTGTTCCAAGAGTGGGAATATGAGAAGTTCCTTCATCAGAAGGCCTTGCGTTTGTGTCCAGTTTATGTTTATTGCCCATTTCCGTTGCAAGAGCTTCTGAATCTGATAACTTTTCTTTGGAAAATGTGATGTCTTTTGATAATACTTCATCTAATTGTGTGTCATTTTTGTCCATAACTAACTCATCATTTTTGTCCATAACTAACTCATCATTTTTGTCCATAACTAACTCGTCATTTTTGTCCATAACTAACTTGTCATTTCTGTCCATAACTACCTTGTCATTTTTGTCCTTAACTAACTCATAATTTTTGTCCATAATTAACTTGTCATTTTTGTCCATAACTAACTCATCATTTTTGTCCATAATTAACTTGTCATTTTTGTCCATAACTAACTTGTCATTTTTGTCCATAACTACCTTGTCATTTTTGTCCATAACTAACTCGTCATTTTTGTCCATAACTACTTTGTCATTTTTGTCCATAACTAACTTGTCATTTTTGTCCATAACTAACTTGTCATTTTTGTCCATAATTAACTTGTCATTTTTGTCCATAACTAAATGATCATTTCTGTCCATAACTAACTCGTCATTTCTGTTCATATCTACCTTATCATTTTTGTCCATAACTAACTCATCATTTCCGTCCATAATTAACTTGACATTTTTATCCACAATTAACTCGTCATTTTTGTCCATAACTAACTTATCATTTCTGTCCAAAACTAACTTATCATTTCTGTCCATAACTAACTCGTTATTTCTGTCCATATCTAACTCATCATTATCATTTCTGTCCATAACTAACTTATCATTTCTGTCCATAACTAACTCGTCATTTCTGTCCATATCTACCTCCTCATTTCTGTCCATAACTAACTTGTCATTTTTGTCCATAACTAACTCACCATCTTCTTTCGATGTACCGTGGTCATCTTCAGCTAAACATTTTTCATTCATGTATTCTGATAATGCATCTACAGTCGGTTTCGAATTCAAATCTGCATTTACACTTTGACTAATTGTGACCGTCTTAATATGAGAGTCAATGTGTGAATCTGAAACATTTGATTCTTGTGTTTTTTGATAATGCAACTTATTATGAATGTCTGTCTCTGGCAGTTCAGATGTATCAGCACCAGCTTCAGTGTCTGTGCTAATTTGATCATCACTTTTGTGCGGTTTGATAGTGTCTAAATTGTCTTGATCAGACAGACTTTGTGTCAGCTTGTCCTCTGAAATGTCATCAGATAAATCAGTCGATTTGATTTTGCTTTGAATAACATCAATTAAATTATTTTCAGATTTAACATCATCATCATTTTGGGTGTCAGATTTTTGAGAAAAGCCATCTGTTTCTCTAATGTCATCAGATGCAACACTGTCTTGTAAAGTCGTTGTTTCGTCGGATAGTGCCTGAGTTTCACTAATTAAATCAACATCGTCAACATCAGACATTTCTTCCTTTTTCAACTTCTGTTGCTCAAGAAAGTCCTCCTTACCTGAATCTACCTCCTTTGCTGTCTTTTCCTCATTACTTTGCATGTCTTGCTCCACCTCTCCCACTAAAACATCAGCATTGTTTGCACTTTTACCTTCTTCGTTTAAATTATCTGCTGACTTGTCTGTGCCGTCTTCTGTCATATTAGATTCTTCAGTGCTATCAAATGCAATGCTATCTTTTGTTTTATCAGACAGTGACTGAGTTTTACTAAGTACATCATTGTCTATTGGGTTTGAGTCCTGCTCATCAATATCACTCAACATTTCTTCTTCTTGATCCTCGCTATTATTTTGTTCCTCATCAAAGTCTTCCTTAACAGGATCTTCTTCTTTTGTTGTCTTTTCCTCATCTCTCTTTACTATAGTGTCTGCCTGAAATGGAAGGTTAAGCACTGATGTCAGGCCGCTGACTGAAAATATGGACTCTGAGCTTGATTCTGACTCTTTGGTTTCCATGTTCTCAGTGTTTGTAGCGAATCCAGGGCTTCCTTCCTCAGACAAACTGTCTTTGCCTCCATCATCCTCATCCTGTTTAGTTTGTTCTTCTTTGTAAAGGTTTGTAATTCTGTTGTACATGTTGCCGTACCACCCTGTCTGTTCCTCTACTTTTTCATTTTCTGATCTCATGTTCTCCATGGGACCATCCTCATTCTCCACACTGTCATCAGGGTTGTTTTCATCTTTCTGTATTTTGTCATCCACATCCATGTTCTGACTGTGGTTAAGAATGCTTTGGTCCTCCATGCGTGTGTTTTCATCTGCCATCTCAGCTTCAGGTTTAGTTGCAGCTGGAGTATTGTCTTCACTAAAGCCCAAGACATCTCTACCCATAGTTATCAAGGAGCTAGACTCCTGAGATGAGGTGTCTTTATCATTTGCTGGGTTCTCAATATTGTCCTCAGTGTCAGTCTTTAGATCCTTGTTTCCAAATCCAAAAGCATTGGTCAGTTCACCCCTGATCCAACCAAACGTTCCAGAGTTCGTCTTCTCCTCCACATGGTTCTCCTCGATATCCATCACTATTTTTCTGCTTTTGAAGGATTCTTCACTGCTTTCATCCTGTGGTTCATCATTGCTTTGTTCATTCCTGCCAAACCATCCATTAACAGCAGAGCCTATCCATGAAGACCCACCTTTTTCTGTTGTCTCGAGGCTGTTTTGATCAGAAACATCTTGAACAGAAATCGTTCTGGGTTCACTCTCTTCTCTATCAGTAGGTTTATCATGGACTTCATTGATATCGTTTTCTTGGGTTTCTTGTGTGAAATCTTCCAGATCATCAAATGCAGTGCTGTGCTCAATGACTGAACCTTTTTCATCAAAGCAGATGAAGTCATATTCCTGAGGAGAGAATATATGATTAATATTTATGTTCTTGGAAGACTCTTTTCTAACCAAATCAGCATACAAGGAAGAATTAGATCATTCAGATTTCTTCGTCAGCAAGTTCTGTATACTGAAGTGAAAAATGATCTATTTCTACCTGATCCGAGCCTTAAAGTTTTGAAGTGACAGAAATATTGACAGATCTTTTCCTCTGTATTGTGACTCAGGTGAAATGGATTATCGAAAAAATTAAATACAATCTTAATTAAAAATGATGGTTACAAGAAGGGGGTTTTCGCAGTGAAGCCATAGAATAACTATTTTTGGTTTCCCAAAGAACCTTACAGTAAACAGTTCATAAAATAACCATTATTTTCTTCATTTAAAGAACATTCTGATAATCTAAAGAAGTACTGGATAATATAAGGTAACTACATGGGTCAAGGTTAGGTTTAGGGGTAGGTTCATGGTTAGTACCTAGTTATTACCCAGTTATTGTATTTGCTATAACAAATGCTTAGTCTGTACATGCGGAACAGGACTGTAAAATAAAGTTTTTCTCCACTATAAAGAACCTTTGGTCCAGTGGAAAGGTTCTACTGATGGTAAATACAGAACCTTTATTTTTAGGAGCGTAGGGTGGGAATCCATCGGTTGTTTGGATGGAGGCAAATCTGAATGCAAGATTGCAGTCAATTGTAAGAAAGGGGCGGGGGTTTGCAGACAAAATGATTGGAGAAATTTCTTTTTTCTTTTCTTTTCATTTCATTTCACCGGAAGACTTAGTTATGACATTTTGAAAGTCAAAAAAAAAAAAGAAGAAGAAAGAAAAATAACCTATGCATGGATAAATCATTCAATAACATCCATTAAGAAAACAGGGTGAATTTGCACTTCTTGATGTCATGAATGGTTTTTGTTGCTGTAACTGATTGTATATGTTGATTTGATTATATTAAATAATATTATCAACTTAAAACCAATTAATGAAGATGCATCACATGAAGCATATTTGTTAGGTTAACTTATAAAAACCTTTCTTTTAATTAAAAAAATAAATAAATACATTACCTGGGTTGGCACCTGGATTTCCTTTTTCTCATCAATAAACAGTTGATCAACTTTGATGGCATCTTTTGGGAACAATCCGGACAGCTTTTCTATCTGCAAAATGTAAAATATTATGAATATAATGCTAATATAATGTTTTTATTTATCAGTAAACTTAATTAGCTTAAAGAACATTAAACCCATACATGTATATTTTTAATTCATCAGCAATTTAATTAATTAAGAACAGAACCAGAAAATGGTAGACTCACACTTCCTGCCCAGAGATCATTTCTTTTTCCAGTGAGTTTGTAGTAAACGGTGATCATATCCCCTTTTTTGAGGTTTAGAAAGCGGCAGTCTTTAGCTGTATAGTCTCTCTGTGCCTGCACACGGCTTATCATGCCTGAAAAAAAAAGAGAAACGGAAAAAAAAAACTCAAAGATAAGAAAGCATGACAATAACTTGCACTTGAATCACATAATTGAAATATTTTGCACAAAGCCACATAATTATAAGATGAACAGGTAAACACACATCACAGTTTCAGTCTAATCTTTCCTTTTATGGTATTTAAATATAAATGATCAACTTACTTTCACATTCGGGGTCTCCACATAATTTGTAGTCTGAAATCAGTCCCAAACCATGGTGTAAAAAGCCAAAGACAACATGAAACAAAATGAATGAACGCGCAGCTGCCATGTTTAGATTCATCCAGCAATTCCCTTCATCTCAGTAGTTCATATACATTTCAAAATCCAATAGTCAGAGGGAAAGCCAAGCTAAATCCCAGCTAAATGTCATTCCCTCGGTCTTGTCAGACAATGAGCCAATCTATGCAGATCACATTCTGACAAGCAGAGATTGGGTTATAGGTTACTGTCAGTAAATCATTAACATCACAACACACCACATCACAAACTCGCATTGGACCAAAGCCACATTCAAACTGATAAGGTTTCACAATGTTAGCCTAGACTACATGAAGAAGTAATCATTTTTTTTAACCTTGTTTGGATTTTACTTGAGATATTATTAGTGAGTAAATGCCCATTCACACCAAGGATGCTAATTATAAAGATGAAGTTTAAAACATTCTAGAACAACTAGTTTAACACAACTAGGCCTATTCAATAACAACATAGAGAAACTATATAATTGGAATAACTTTTACAAAAACAAAATCCAGCTGATGAATGATAAAAAACAGTGACAGCCAATTAGAAACTGCAGAGGATGCTTAGAATAAACAGATAGATATTGTGTTTTGGTGTGTTTACGCTAATCATTATAGTTTCCCTTCTTGGTGTGAACAGGCCTCAAGACTTGTGAAACAGGCACAGTAAATATTACTAACCTCATTAAATTATCAGTTCAATCACTTAAGATAATAACTGTGCGACTAAAGGTGTGGTCGTCTACTCTAGAATGAATAAAGAAATTATGAATACAGAAAATATTCAGCAGGAAGGTTAGCCTACAAATGCTTTTCATAACCCATACCGGAGAGTGATTCAAAGATACAGGTCAGAATCTTTTCATTATAGTTTTGATTTGAATATAATAGAACAAGTGGTCTTTCCAGTGCAATAATAACTTATTCATAGTGCATCACGGTAACATGTCAGCCCACTCAGTTACAGAGTTGTTAGAGGAACGATTACTGATAGGAGTATCAGAATGAGCAAGGTCTGCAGAGTCTGAAGTTCTGCCAGCAAAACAAACCATTATTTAATTTATCAGTCTAGTGGGTATTATTTTCATGCTTAATTTAATTTAATTGATTCAATTCACATAATATAGCATGTGTGACACTATGGGTTTCCATGTGTTTTATTTTTAAAATCCCCAGCCCTCATATGAAGTTATCAAAATGCCCCTGAACTTACAGGGGGGAAATGTTGTCACTTAAAAAGTATGCATAGCATTGAAAATTCTTCATATTCTAAGTTACTTCTTTATTCTATAGCCTATATACTTATCCATTATGTTTTCATAGTCCCTTCGCCTTCATATTGCTCCCAAACAACAGATGTCACTACACATCTTTCCATCTGTATCGTAGCGAGCGAATAAGACTCACCACGGTAACCGTCGCGTCCATTGGGCGTCATCGTGCCCAGTGTTTTCAAAATGGAGAGGTTGACAAGCACGTAGAGAGCGTGCAACAGCGACTTATGAAGGCTGATTTATTTTGGTCGCGCAGAGAAAATAACGCAAAGATATGAAGTCAGATGAGGAGGAGTTGATGCCCAGACTTCTGCCCGTGGAGTCCTACGACGCAGATGAATATAATTTAAACGAACCGCCCAGAAACCCACAAGAATATCTCATACAGGTCCAGTAAGTCATTCTGCATCTTCATTCTTCAATATTATATCTTTTCAAAGTAGACGCAAGTAGAACTTTATTAATATAAGCACCAGGTTTACTTATTATTGAATATGAATATGCCTAAACACGCACAGTTTAGATCATTAATATAATTTAAATACAACTTGCAAAAAAAACTTATATCACAGATGCTTTCTTCTGTGTATTCTTTTCATCTATTTTATTCTATTGTTTTTCTTATTTTTGCTCCTTCAGTACGTAGAGGACTTAATATTTGTTTTCGTATTTAACTCTGAGTCCATCTTCTATTGAATAGATACATGATAATCACTGCAATTATGATCCAATCATAGACTCTTAAGTATTTTTCTATTTAAATCCAAACAGTGACTTTTTGTTTTTGACAGGGAAAAGGATATTTCTTCTAAGATACCGTTTGTCTAATAATTTTTTAGATGCAACTGTATGAATTTATTTATTTTATACAGTGAGCATTATATTTTTACAGGAAGGAAGCGTCTCTGTTCCCAGATGTTGTTGTGGCACAAATTGATCCAAAGAAGCTGAAGAAGAAACAATCTGTGAATGTGTCTGTGAGTGAGACGAGTAAATAGTCTACAAGTATGGTAGTAGGCTATGTTGTAAATCTTATGTGTGTAATAATTTTGCATATTTTATTTCACAGATCCCAGGTTGTCTGGCCGCACCTCAAGGTTTCTCTCCTAGCTTGAAATGGCAGCAGCAAGAAGTCAGCAAATTTTCAGAAATCAGACAGGTGTTCAATCTTAACTGCATTGGTTATGTTTTACTTGTACTTTTAAAATCAGGATATCAGGTATCTAGCATTCGTTTGTCAAGTATCGTCAATTGCTTTCTTGTTTTCAGAGTGTTAACAAGCATCGTCAGCATTGGAAAGCTCAGTTTTTGGATGATAATGTTGTCATGGTAAGACAATTAATATGTGGACAGAAGTTTAAAATGAAAAAGGTGTTTAAAAAGAAAAGAAAAGAAAAGAAAACTTCTCCCCCCTTTAGCCCAAAACTGAAGATGAGGATGGATGGAGGAGGTTCTGCTTGGGTGAGAATGTTTGTCTTGACATTCACCTGAAAAAAGAAGACAACCTTAACCCGGGTCTTGATTATGTCAAGGTACTAATTCCGCCTTTATCAGATTATCAACACATTACAGCATGAATGGATTACATGAAGTAGATTTATTATCACACCATGAGCACTCTGTCATGATTTGATGTTCTTGAATCCCTTTTTATCAGACTGGTTTCCCTCCTTTCCTGAGCATTGTCAGCAAACTAAACCAGGTAACTGTCATTTAATTGCCATTGTAATGATTATTCACTTATAAATCACGTATTAATTGATTATTTAATTGTTGTTTCATTTCTATTCTCTGTTCAGTCAACCATCTCTGCGGTGCTTGAGTATTTAATCAGTTGGTTTGAGGAGAGAGACTTTGTACCACAGTTGGTGAGTTCAATTGCTCCAGTTTGTCATATCCATATGCATCAGGACCTGTTTTTGATATTGTTCTTTTGAGAAATGTTTAATGAGTTTTTTGTCTTTAAATTCACCATGAAGCAGAAGTTGCGATAGTCTTTTCTTTCCTATTCTGACGTAGTGGTGGACAGTAACGTATTTTTACTTCGTTACTCTACTTAAGTAAATTTTTCAAGCATCTGTTCTTTACTGGAGTATTTTTATTTTGAGAAACTTTTACTTCACTACATTCCACAGCATAATACCATACTTTTACTACATTTCATTAAAACATATCGTTACTTGTTATTTTGAACTGAAGAAATTGTCATGTGCTCCGAGACGCAATAGCAGTGTCTGATTCGTGAACGAGCTGATTCTTTTCAATGAACCTGTTAAATCGGTTTGCTAATCGCACCAAACTATCCTTTTACAAATTGGACTGTTCTCTCGAGTAAACAACTCACTGATTCAATGATCCGTTCAGTCTCCAGTTGACTGAATTTACAAGTCTGACTCAAAATGAGCCAAGAACTCGGAGATCTTTTGAGTTTGAGAGTACATGCGACCAAAGGCGTGAAAGGTAAGTTACAAATGACGTATTTTAGGATTTATTTTTGTAAATGAAAATCATATTTAGGTCACGACACTCAGTTGTTTGTAAACTAAATCTGCTGTAAAAGGGTGAGCTGTAATGCTTGAATGTGGGCATGTCCATATTACCATCTCAACAGTGTAGATTTTAAAGGTCCCATGACATGAAAATTTCACTTTATGAGGTTTTTTAACATTAGTTCCCCTAGCCTGCCTATGGTCCCCCAGTGGCTAGACATTTTGATTGGTGTAAACCAAGCCCTGGGTATTTTTAAGAAAATGAAAGCTCAGACGGCCGAATCTAGAATATTCCTCTTATGTCGTCATATCACAAGCGCGATCACACAGCGCGAGTTTATCTGGACACTTTCCAAAACTCGTTATGAAATCAATGACGCTATTGCACTGCACAACGAAGCTCTTACTGTACTTACCTCATGTTTGCATCTGTGAAATCATTAGTGAGAGTGCAGAAACTGCGTTGCAATGATAAGATCTTCATTCACGCGATCAACAGGCTGTCATCTGCTCAATGCTCATCACTGCAACCTTTAATGTGATGGGAATAGATCTAAATACTTAAAAAACTTTTCACGATTTGGTAATCTTGATAGCTGTAATAGTAAAAACGTATAATAGCTGTAATAGTAAAAGTATTCGAGAGAGTTCCACATGTAATGCTAGCTATTTC
>JAPMNU011395813.1:0-12088 GCA_029874995.1 Alburnus alburnus
CCCTGGATGTGCATCCCACAAATCTCCATCAACTGCAAGATGCTATCCAATCAATATGGGCCAACATTTCTAAAGAATGCTTCAGCACCTGTTGAATCAATGCCACGTAGAATTAAGGCAGTTCTGAAGGCAAAAGGGGGTCAAACACAGTATTAGTATGGTGTTCCTAATAATCCTTTAGGTGAGTGTATATCGATTCAATATATTAAAGTTTAGTGATCCATCAATGACAGATTTATTGAAGGCAGGGTACTACGTAATTTTCTGAGATGCTAGCAATAGCGAGCTAGCTTTGAAAGCATGAGATCCCACCCTCCCTTCAGAGTCTCCAAAACCACGCCTTCTTCAAAGCACAAGAACGCATCCAGCAAGGAGCAAACAAAGGTGTCAGGAGAGACGATGTTTAATGTCTGACTGACGTCTGTCTTACTCTGCATAGTATGAAACGTGCTGATGACGCGTGAGGTCTGTGCAAGCAGAGTGCGCAAAGTTATGAAAATGTGTTGACAGGCAGGTATATATACATATAAACAAGACATAAAATAAGACTTTCAACGAAAAATGTTTCTGGAACAAATTGCATACCCTGCCTTTAACATCCCATAGAAAGTCTGAAGATATTTTTATTACAGTGCATGCTGTTGATCTGTGCAACACTGTCACATCCACACAACTGGGCTCTTCTCAAACCACTCCTACTGAGAGAATTTGGATTCTCTTTTCATTTCAGAACATTTCATGCATGGGATGAGGTTTGCGTTTGATTGACTTGAATGTAGCATCTGTCCTGAATGTTTCCTTCAATGTAAAAAGGCTATATAAAACACGGCTGAATTGTACAGCCAAATCAAGCTGGAGGCAGGTGAATAATGGTCTTGTCAGCATGTTACTTTCGTTTTTCGGAAACATCTTGTCGTTTTACACTCCATTCCCTTCAACCGCCTGTCAGCTTCATGCAAATAATCTCTCAGACCTTTCACGGAAGGCTTTTTATATGTAAATGTACTCTGAATCATCTGCCTTTTTCTCAGTAAACATGTTTATTTGTTAGTTCATCAGTTTAAAGATCCCTGTATAGAATCGTCTCGTTACGCGGAAGTGTGAAACATTGTGGTTATTCAGATATGCTGCAAAAGACTTTTGAGGGAACTGATTCCCGTGACGGAGTAAATTAGAACATCATTTGATTTTAATGCAGCGTATGGCGACATCTAGTGAATGAGTCAGTAAACAACAGGTCATATTTACATGAAAAAGAGCAATGTTTGTAAGATTATTAACATTAAGAGAATAATGTGTTGAAGTGTAAATAAATTACATTATATGTGTTTAAAAACACTTGAATGCAATAAATTAATACATATTAATATACGTTGAGACATTTTATTAGTTTTACAATTTCTTGCTCAAGGGAACCCACTAGATGTTCAACAACACTTTATATAGCCTACTTTATATTGTTAAAAAAAAAACATGTAGCCTACTGTTATAATGATATTATCAGGTTAGGTGCTTAAAATGAGCACACAAAGACAAGTACAAAATAAACAGTCTTTTAATAATACTCTTCAAGAGAGAACACGCAGGAGAACAGAATAACATAACCACATTATACAAAGACAACACAAAACAAAGAACTGAGCAAACTAAGGACTTAAATACACAAGGAGTGTTAATGAACGGAACAGGAACAGATTCATTAGGAACAATGGAAACTATAGGGAAAACTGACAGGCAAAACACTATGAAAATAAAACAGAACTAAACAGAAAATAACTGTTACAGTAACTCCCCTCTCCCAGAAGGTGCAGCCTCGCGCCGATGATAGTCAAAAATGATGAGGGAGGGAGGGAGGGCGAGAGGCTGGCGAAAGGCAGGAGACAAGAGGAGATGGTGGTGGGAGAAACCAAGGTGGTGATGATGGTGGGAGGAGCAAGGGAAGAGAGGAAAGCAGGAGGAGACCACTGACAGGACTAAGGCCCACGGTGGAGTCGAAAGATTGAGAAGCCATGGTGAAGATTTGGCATGTTTAACCAGGGGGACAAAATATAGAAACGGAGCTGAAGGGTCGACAAGACCTGGCGACACCGATGGATCAGGAGACTCCGCAGCGACAAGCATCCGAGGTAAAGCCATGTTGTCAGAGGACTGAGGTGGAGCCAGTGAGACCGAGGACCAAGGCGGAGCCCGGCAGAGCTGAAGGGGATGAAGCACTGCTGAAGGCCTTGGAGTCCGTGGCGCATGCGGAGCAACGACTGATCAAAGTGGAGCCAGAGGGACGAGGGAGCCTGATAGAGCAGCAAGGACGATGGTCCCAGGTATAGACTGTAAAAAAATATGGACGACGGCCCTTCGCTCTCTTCCATTGATGAGAACTGAAGCCGTCAGTGTCCCGATATGTCACTTACATCTTGGAACTTGAGTCTGCGCAGTAGCAATCTCAAGACCAGACCTGCGCAGTCGTGAGCAGGAAGTAAAGCTGCGAAATCAACGCTCCACCCTCACTCTCGCACGTCAATCACAGCTGTCAATCATGACATTACACCACCGCAACACGGAACTAACTAAAAAACAACTTATTTTTGAAACAGACACTTGAACTTACATCAGCGTGATAAAAATGACAGCAAATGAAAGAAACCACGTTTGGAAAAACGATATTTGAAGTGTAATTTAATTGTTTAGTTGGTCTCACGTCCCGTTGAATAACACGGGGAGGCGGGGCTTATAACCTATACTAGGACCAGTCACCGGGGGGCGATCGAGCCTACTGGTCGACAAGCCGAAGTGGAGTGACGGGCTTGGTGGCTGAAGGCGGAGCCAGGGGATCCTCTTTCCAAGGTGGAGCCGGGGCAGGACCAGCTGAGACACAAGAGACTTAGAGCTGGGCGGGACCAGTGGAGACACAGGAGACTTGGACCTGGGTGAAACCAGCAGAACCAGCACCAACATTAACAGGTGCGTAATTAGGAACTATGGAAACTAATAGGAAGGCAGACAAGTAAACACGAAAACCAAAACTGTTACAAATATAAAGCTAGAAATCATAAGATATAGGCCTATTGTAAAATGATGCAGAAAAAAGAACTTGTTGAAAAGCTCACACAGTGGTGATAATGTCATTATAAGTTTTTAATAATAGTATGTGTTTAATCAATTAATAAATTAATACATTTTAATATATGTTGAGATATTTTTTTGGTTTTACAGTTTCTTCCTCAAAGTGTTTCGAACAGAACTTAATGCTGACATTTCTACAGATACTCTTTATTTATATTATATTGTTACAAAATCATGATACTGTGAAAGGATTGAGATTTTAAGGCTTTATAATGATGTAGCCTAAAGCAAGAAAACATAAGATAATAGCCTATTCAATAATGCAGAAAACAGAAATTTGTCCTTAAAGAGTTCACTTGAAATGATAATTATGTCATTATAATCACATATATAGTCAATTTAATAATATGTTATGCAAGCTTAAATCTAATTTTATTTAAACAAAAAAGGGAAATTTTTTATTTTTTGGCTTTTTTCGGTTGTGAAAAAAACAAACAATTTGAATTTTTTGAGCCACTATACGAGTTGACCCGTATTTTTACACGTATATAAGGGACACATGGCAAACGAATCATGCATGTTCAAACAAATTGTGTGTTATTTAATTTATTGGTTACTGTAAGAAACCCAGGAATTAGCTCTTTTAGATTAGATAAATCGTAATTAAAACGCTCACGAATTTCGCTATTAATCGTGAATACAAGCGAGTAAATCACTAGTGTTCTTCTTTATCTCTCCGGTAGAGGGCAGTGTGGATTACATGTGTGACAGCTCAAATCAACACGTGCATTGGTTTGCATTATCTGCGTAGCTACTGATGTTTCTCTGCCTGCAGTTTCAGTGTAATATTTTTGTAAAACGTTTATACGTTTGGTTCAAATATAGGGATATTGGTTCACAATCTGAAATTCTAGAGAGACTTAACAGGGGTTTTGATTTATTTATTTATTTTTTTTACAATGGTTAACAAACATTTACTTAAATTCATTTCTCTAAACTCTAAACACAGCAACACACCTAACATCACACAATTGGCCAAATAGTTATTGTCTGGCCAAAACCACATTTAGTTAAATAAATAGCCTAGCTACAAACTCTACATTTCAAACTGCTAAAAAACTTGTTCTATACTAACGCTATCAAAACACAGCAAACCTACGGAGCCCCTAAAGCGAAATAGCGGTGCAGAAAATATGGGATGGGAAGAAAAAATATTTTTCAAAGCTTTGCGTTCTCTCTCAAAACTTTTGCGTTCCCCTGAGAAACTTTGCGTTCTCTCGCAAAACGTTTGCCTTCTCTCGCAAACTTGTGCATTCTCTCTTGTGAGTTCGGACAAACACTTCCTGTTTAATGTTCCGCTGGCAGTGTTTCAGACAGCTCCGTATGTTAAGAATGGAGCGGTTCATAGAATTTGATTTTGAACTTGGACTTAACTATATGAAATACGAACAGTGGTTAGTTCAAGGAGTTCAGTAAAGTTGGCAATAGCCTATATTCACAGATTCCAACTTCACGGATCAATAACTCGTGAGCTATATGTTGTTAAAACACAAATGACACCTATTTCCAATCATAGTAACGTAGACAGCGAGCCACAACTTAATTTTCCTCAAAACAAGCCTTATAATATCTCTGAGCAGGCGGCTGAGAGAAAAGTCCGAAGAAACCGTCTGCAAAGTGTTCACTCGAGCCGTACGCTCTTCTGTCCACCTGTGTGGTGTACTGTATAGCATGCGATTCACATTACATTAGCCGCATGCTGTCCGCGGGCTGTCTTTCATGTTATGTTTTGTCTTGTGCTGCATAGCACGCAGCTTGGGCTTTTCACTAGCGTTACCTACCTTGTTTGCTCCCTATTTATTCTCCTTGTGTTTGCAGTATTGTGCCAGATCGTTGCTGTATGTTTCCTCAAGACAAGTCAAGTCAAGTCCTGTTTCCTCCCTCTGGGTAGTTTTGTATTATTCATCTTTTTCTTTATTTATAAATAATAAAGTCCATTGCTTCTTGCATACTGAGTCCTCGCCTCATCCCTTCACCCAACCCTGACAAATATTGCTTAATCTGATTCATTTGCCTTACACTGACCAAACTCTCCTGTCTCTGTTATAACACAGATGATAGACAACTGAAAAACACTTCATGCCATTTAAGTTACATGTCATGTTTAATCTTAAGGTAGATATCTACTTTTCAGACTTTCTTTTATGATTGTGTTAGATGTGGTTGGAGATTATCTTCTTGATTTTATGGCATCTGTCATTTAAGTTTGAAAAAATCTCAAGTCTATACTCTTTCTTAATGCTACAAAAGTATAGGCACATTTCCTATGAGGAAACATCTGTAATGTTACCAAACAGAATTAAAATTCTTTAATCCTTTATAGACTCTCTGTTTTATCCGGGAAACTAGATCATAGTGTTCTGAAAGTTATTAGTACACAGATAGACGATGTAGGCCTGTAAAATGGGCTTTGAGACAGGATGAAGTGCAGACAACAGACTGTCCTCTGTGACCACCAGGAAGAAGTATAAAAAAAAATGGTTAAAAAAAAGCCTAACTCTCCGCATTAAGCTACTTTGACAGCTAACCCTGAAAACTCCATCTGACCCTGAGAATTCAGGGGATTGAATGAAAAGAAAGCAGGAAAATAGCTCAGTAGCTCCTATTTTCAGAGGGGTGAGTCTGCTGCACTTTATATAAGAAGATGATATGTGAAGTATTATATCCTTCTGTCGCACTCTCACACCAACACACCGGAATGGAATTAGGGTCGATTGTGAGGGTCGAACTTTGTTTTTATTATATGTATGGCTCACACACTTAAAGGGATAGTTCACCCAAAAATGAAAATTACCACATGATTTACTCACCCTCAAGCCATCCTAAGTGTATATGACATTCTTCTTTCTGACAAATACAATAAGAGTTCTATAAAAAAATGTCCTGGCTCTTCCAAGTTTTATAATTAAGCGTAGTGTCAGTTCTGGCAGATCACGTTTGTCAAGCTTGCATCAGCTGACTCTCAGCTGAAGCACGACGACGCTTATCACTGTATACATATATAAGCTTCTTCAGTATTATCAACAGCTATCGCGTTTCTCAGGAGCTAATTACCCTCCTCCATCCCCAGCTCCTCCTCTCATGCAGTCAGGATTTCGCCATCTGAGTGCCCTTTGAATCAATAAATTCTCAAATTATGTTGTACTTTAAAATCTTGAATTAAGGATATCTGCTATACATTCATGTTGGTTCTGTTCTGTTTAACCTGTGTGGGGGGGTGCTAATTAACTGTCAATCGTATTTGATAATAGTGGTCCTGACAGAAATGGCAGTGAAATTTGCAGTCTGCCAGATCCAGGCTGTTTCCAAATTTGATGAAGGACCTGCGCCTGGTCGGGACGACAACGCAGTCCTGAAGTGTCCACTAGTCTCTCCCCTGTGAAGACCTCCTTCCCTTAACCTTGGTGCAGATAAAATGTTGTCAAAATAATTCCAGTTCAATGGCTACGCGGGAGCGATTAATAATTCTGTATTATAATTCTTTAAGGCCAGACAAGTAATTGGTTGAGTTCAATTTGTAAAGAAGGACTACACGCCTGCGCACTTAAATATTCAAACGTGCATACCTATAGACTAAACACATAATACGCATGTGCACGCTGTCAGCGTTTTCACAGGTTTGCGTTTTTGAAGTTTGCGCAGAGATAACTTTTTTTTAAGTTTGCGTTCTCGAGCCACCAGGCACTGTTGTGCGAATGAGCGGGCCGGAGCGCGTTAAGGGTTTTCTGTTAGAACGTGTCGTGTTCGCTAAGTTAATAACTAATGATCTTTGCAACAGAAGTGAATCAATCAAAACTAACTTTAGCTGGACAATAACTTTATTCTAGAGCTGCTGTAAAGCCAAAACAATCTCTGTTGCTTTAATTTCCTATTAACACTGCTTTTTGAAACAATCTACTGTATATTGTTAAAAGCGCTATATAAATGAAGGTGACTTGACTTGAAGGGCCGTCTATGTTTTGAAGTCAATAAAAGTGGATCCATTCATGATAAAAGTGCTCCATATGGCCCTGGGGGGTTAATAAAGGCCTTCTAAAGTGAAGCAATGCGTTCGTGTAAGAAAATATCCATATTTAAAACTTTCTAGACTAAAATAACTAGCTTCTGGCATACGGCCTACGCAAGTCGACTTGCGCCAAAAGATTAACGCTTGGCGATGTATGATGTAGGAGTAGCGTAAGCTTTGACGTCTCTCGCGGTTCAAACAAACAGGGCTGGGCAACAAACTCAAGCTCCTCCCACATTACTCTTTAAAAGTTGTCATTTTAGACTTCTAATTCGTGACTGGTGTTTTGTTTTGCTCTATTCTCTGCGCTTCCTCGTTCGTCAATGCGTCATGCGTCATATGTCAAAGGTTACTCTTTCGCTGTAGATCGATGCGTACAGCCGTCTGCCGGAAGCTAGTTATTTTAGTCCATAAAGTTTTAAATATGGATTTTGTTTTTCACACAAACTCATCGATTTGCCTCAGAAGGCCTTTATTAACCCCCCAGGGCTGCGTGGAGCACCTTTATGATGGATAGATGCACTTTTATGGACTTAAAAACATAAACGCCCATTCACTGCCATTATAATGCTTGGAAAAGCCAGGACAGTTTTTAATAAAACTCCGATTGTATTCGTCTGTACACTTACTGTAGGATTGCTTGAGGGTGAGTACATCATGGAGTAATTTTTATTTTTTGGGTGAACTATCCCTTTAATACATAATTACAGTTTTGATTGTTTTCCAAATGTATCTTTATTTTGCTTCATAGGTCAAAGAACAGGAAATATGCAATTGAAATAAAAAAAGTTCTAAAATAATTATTAATTACACTGGGCATGCCACCAATGATACATTAAAAGTTGAGTAATAACTGAAACATCCCTGTAGAGCAATTATTTATCGGAAATCATTTTGTACAGTACAGTTTTTAATTTAGGAGTCATGAGATTAATCTCATAATTTACAGAAATGAAAAACCCTTGCCTTTTACTGACATTAAAACAACACACAAAGTGAATTCACAAAAAGGTCTATTTATATAATGATGTTTAATGTATAATAATGTTTAATGATATTGTTTAAGACCACATTTGAATGTTTTACTATGAATAATGACAAAGAAATAAAAGTTGCCATAGTATTATATATTGTAAAACATTGTTTAAGAAAAAGCTGTTGATTTGAGGGATCAGGGGTTTTCAGTAGTGCCAAATCATAACATTTATCTTTCAGATTTATTTAGTTTTAGATCAATATCAAGCAGTGTGTGTTCAAATTTGACATGAAACAGATGTTGTGATAGTCTTTCCTTGTACGTATATATCTGAATAAAACAGCTTTTTCCTCTTGGGTAAGCGATTCACGGACAACTTTCCCAGCGCATGAAATCCCCCAATATGCCAGCAAACCAATGAGAACGAGGGACAATGATGATGATACAAAACTACAGAGCGTAGGCGCCAAAGCTGCAGTCGATCCACTTACCTGAAACCCTCCATAACTGGCAGATTTAAAGAAAATTACCGTTGTTTAGACAAATAAATAAATGACTTATTACCAAAATGTTATCATGTACGCTTTATGATACCTCAAATAAGGAAATTTATAGAAATTTATTGTGTTAATACTTATCAGCGAGTTCACAAATGGCATTTACAGCTTATATGAACCGCACGCTTCTGACACACACACATGTTGGTTCTCCAAATGTTTTATGGACATAATGATTTTATGTATATTTATTTATGTCCACTGTATATTCCATCCAGCTACACTAACCCTGTACCCCTAAACCTACATACGTATCACAGAAAACTTTCGGAATTTTTAGATTTTCAAAACATGTAATATGATTTATAAGCTGTTTTTCTCATGGAGACCAAAAGTGTCCCCATAAGGTCAATATTTACTGCTATTACTATCCTTGTATCCATTTGGTCCCCATAAAATAGGAAATACCAGGTACACACACACACACACTCTGACACACATACTCTCACTCACATTCTTTCACAGTCTGCCAGCAGTTTACTCTTACAACACTCAGACCCCTTTAAAACACACACACTGACCAGCCGTCTTTTCTGAACACACAGTCTACAAAACCTGCTGTTCACTCTCACACACACACATAAGTGTGGAGGCAGAAGTGGCAATCACTTGTTCTATGGTTCTGGAGCAGGACAGAGGATTGGTGTATTTATGGTAAATTCATTCACAGGAATCATAGTGTCTGGAAAAAATGTCTTCTTTGTATCTCAAGATGGACCTTTCCTAAATGCATTTATTTAGAGATGATCATCCAATCCATATAAGAGGATTTGGCAGTCTGTACCTGCTTTACCATAAAGATGAAGATCACTGTTCTTCTGCATCTGACTCTATTGCTGATGAGGACATCAAGCCTTGAAGATTTACCTGTGGACAAATTAACAGATGTTTCTGGTGGAAGCAGTCAGCATTTAAACTCTGTTCAGCATGGAGAATGTAGCTATACTTTCATACTGCCAGAACCTGAGGAGAGCAGAACTGGTAGCTGGCCAGAAAAACATGATGGCAATTATGAAGGTAACAGTGTCCAGAAAGAATCTCCTCAGGGGAAGCAAAGCCACTTAAACCAGCGGATCCAACACCTGGAGCTTGCCATGGAAAATTACACCCGCTGGCTCCAAAAGGTAAGTCAACATGTCATTTAATGTTCTGCGAGAGGAGAGTGAACGGATCACACACTCTTAAAAATAAAGATTCATTATTAGCATCTATTGTTTCATGAAGAATCTTAATTATTCTTCGGATAATTCAACTGTTCTTCACACTAAGGTGTGGGGTGTGAGGAAAGTAAATGAAACATAAATTCGTTCATGAATAGGACAATGTGAATAAATCTAGATTTAAATTCGAAGAGACAAGATAGTCTTTGCATGAGCTGTAATTTTATTCTTATCCAAAACAAGGCGATCTGAACATTACGCAACGCTAACACATTTTCTACCACAGTTCCTCCAGGTTTCAAGCTAACACTTGTTAGCTAACACTAACACTTGTTAGCTAACACTAACACTTATGTAACGTGTACATCATGTACGGTGTTTCATTCACACTCGAAGCCGGAGGGCGATCTCTCTCACAGAAAGTTCGAAACGTATAAGAAATAACTTATGACCTTCTAGGAAATCCCTTATGTGGACAAAGGCATCCAGCTATTCGCTGTAGCAGCAGGTGAATAAAAAGCAGAAACACTTTTACTGATGGAACGTGGACAATATATAGCAGCACAACTTTTTTCAATATTGATAATAATCAAAAATGTTTCTTGAGCAGCAAATCAGTTATGAGAATGCTTTCTGAAGGATCATGTAACACTGAAGACTGATGTAATGATCACAGGAATAAATCACATTTTACAATATATTGTAATACTATTTGACAATATTACAGTTTTTGTTTTTACTGTATTTTTGATTAAATAAATGCAGCCTTGGAGAGCAAAAGCATTCATTCATTCATTCAAAAACATTAACAATTGTAATGTTTCCTAACCTATACTGAATATTTTCTGCCTTATCCTGCAGAAACGTGATATTTTTTTTTTGACACTGTATAAAATTTTGTATAAAATTTTGTATGAAAACTGTACAAACTTAATGCACAAGTGTTTGTATAGGCAATATAGGGAAAAATATTATAGATATTAGAGGTTATTATTCAGCGGTGTATGTGATTTCTTACCAATTAAAAGCAAGAGATGAGAATAAAATCTGTCAGTTAGACAAAGGGCAGACTAAAACTGGTAGCACACCTATTATAAAGTGGGTTTTAACCGCAGAGCTCACATAAATAAGAATGAAACACTTTAGGTTCTGTTCAGTCTCTCAATGTCAAGCATTACTTTGGAGAACAGCTTTACAGTCAATGATACAGTCTAGTGCAACACACTCTCACTTCACTGTTAAAAAAAAAAAAAAAGGTAAAAGGACTTTTAATTGGTTATTGGAAATTGCCCTTACTATCCTATAGTGAAAACCTGTATTAAAAAAAGGGGGACATTTCATGTAACTTTACAGTAAAATGTCGTTAAATGTACAGTTTTTGTAGAAAAAGAACAAGTAATCTTATAATTTCAGTGAAAAAACATAATTTGACAGTAATTTGGTTATTTCAGTCAATGAAACATATGTTATAATCTTTTTTTATGATAATTTAAGTTCAAAAGAACTTAAATGTTCCTGCAAAGTTCTGGCAAGCACAGCTGTTTTTTTGTTTTGTTTTGTTTTTACTGGTAATGTCAAATTTACAGTGTATTTTACACTTTGGCGAATTAGTATCCGCATGAATTCGTACAATCTCATTCATAATTTTTTTTACTTTCTGCGGACACCCAACTGAGGGTTAGGTTTAGAGCTGGACCATCATGCTAATTTGTACAAATTCATATGAATTTGCCACCAATCTACCCAAACAGAAAATAATTATGTTTTCTCATGAGTTCGGGTTGGTCTAAGTGAAGATTCATGGATCAGTAAGACTTTAAGAAATTTGTTCTATTGTAGATTAGGAAGCAGATTTTGACATCTTAGGAGCGCTGTTTTAACTTTGCTTTATTTAAACATCCTTTATTTATCTCCTAACTCTAACACTACCTACCCATCACAGAAAACTTTCAAAATATGTTACAAAAAATTCAGAAATTGCTTGCAATGACCAATGAGACCAATGAGAATGTGCTTCTCATCCTTGTATACACAACTGGACTGTTGTATTCCCTCTTGACTTTCAAACTGACACGGCTCTTTCCACACCTTCAAAATTGATTTTATGCATTCCTATCGGTCAAGTGCTTTGTCAGAGCTTTCTCTAATGAGTAGGCGCCCCAATGGGAAGGGTTGTGTGTTTCTGGGCTGATGGGGGAGACATGATCCGTCCCTAAGAAAACACACTCTGTCCCCAATTTCAAATCCCAGTGAGCCGAACCAGCTGGTG
>JAPMNU011395817.1:0-11047 GCA_029874995.1 Alburnus alburnus
TAGATAGATAGATAGATAGATAGATAGATAGATAGATAGATAGATAGATAGATAGATAGATAGATAGATAGATAGAATTATTATGCAACTTATTTAGGACGCCGTAGGACAGACATCCAACGGACTACAAAATACAAAACTTTTATTAACCAGAAAGCACATGTACATGACGCAGAATGTACATTGTCATAAGTCAAGCAGTCTTTCAAGAGCTATCGTCCTTTTCTTCTACAGCCGCCAGTACAGAGGAGCTGCTGGCGTTCATCGGCTCCTCAGTGGAGTTCTCCAGAAGAGTCTCCTCCAGTTCAGCCGCTGATTCCTCGCTCATCTCTGGACCATGGCAATCTTTAGATTCGTCTAGCGCCGATTTCTCTGTGTCTATCGGATCCAGGTAGTGACAAACTGCGCTCTTGCGTCCGAACGACTCCTCATCGTGGAGAGCCAGCACCTCTATGCGGTTAGAGACGGGCTCGTCCTCCTTCCTCTCGGAGAGAAACGTCCGCTGCAGCATCAGCTTCTTCATTGTGTGACATTTGTATTTAAGGGCTGGTTTAGAGTCTGCACCATCCTCTTCAAAAAACACACATGTTCCGATGGCGTCCTCGTATTCTCCGGCGAACAGATACCGGCCCACCTGCATCATGGGCTGCTCGCTGTCGATGTCCACTATCTTACAGGTGCTCTGCCGACTGGACAGTAAATCAGAGCCGATCATTCCAGACAGTTCCGCCACAACCAGCTGCTCCTCCTCCTCCCATTCGTCCTCCATGCCAGTTGTGTTCACTCAACCCTTGAGTTGAAGCTCTCTCCGACAACTTCAAGTTGCGAATTTCCTTCGCAGAATGTGCGCGACGGAAGTAGTAATGCGTGCGATTCATTTGCGCGAATCGGTTCTTTCGAACAGTTCGGTTTTAAGAACCGGCTCAAAGACGATACATTTTTTACGTAACGTTCACTCGCTGCTGATTGCTGGTTTTAAAGCTGTTTTTTTCATTGTGTCCCAATTCATTTTGTTGCAACCATAATTCAGCTTGAACACTGAGAGCCTAAATAATTTTCATTTTTCGTCAGTAAGTCAATTATTTAGTCAAAAAACGTTCTTGTATATTTAAATAAAATTAAAAACAGTGTTTCATATGTGTGTGTTGGTGATATNCCACCGATTTAGAAAAGATCCGACTCCAAAGAATGAATCGTTCACGAGTCGGGCATCGCTAACAACTTCCGGGAGTCCAACGTGTGCTGCTGTAGTCACATGTGCGCTAGTTCACGGCAGCATGAGAGGCACATGGCAACTTTCGTAAATTAATACTACAATTTCTCGGAGTGTTCTAGAGAAGATCGGGATAATCGCAAGAACTTGTTTTTGTTAAACAGTAAGTATCTGTTGGGTTTACAGTTACTGCTTTTGTGTCTTAATCGGTTCACAGTAAGCTAGTCTCGTAGTTTGCAGCGTGCTAGTAAATTGTGCGCAATATACAACCTAATGTGTTCTATCTAAACTTGATATTGAATTTACTACAATATTATAAACATAATAGGCCTGCATTTTATTGACCTAATGAATACACTAGCATTAACTTACCAGTGTTACATTGTGGAAGCAGCATCACGCTCCGATCTGTCAATCAAACAGCCAGTTATGCAAGTAAAAGTTGTATTTGACATGATTACAAGCCATACATCTATTTTAATACAATGAAAGCTTTGAATTGTGTAGATGGCTATGTTTACATGAGAGTGATATTATACAGTAAGAAAGCCACATGGGACATGGCAACACACACGCTGTACTGGTTTTTGAGTTTCTAACCTTATAATAATCATGTTTTTACTTCTGGTCAAATCTGTTTTATTGATTACTTGTTTTGTTACCCCAGAACTACTTTGTAGGTGTCAATCATGGGCAGAAAGTTGGATCCCTCCATTAGGGTGAAAAGAGGACCTGGACGTAAGGCTAGGAAACAGAAGGGAGCCGAAACTGAGCTGTCCAAGTTTTTGGCTGATGGTAAATCACACATACTTTGAGTGATTATTCCATTCATTCATTCATGATTGAGATATATCATGACTGTATGCATATATTCAAACAGTTATAACAATGGTTATCTTCTGTTCACAGATGAGGGGCCTAAAAAACTTTCAAGCAGAGGAAGAAAGCGGTAAAATTCTTTTGATTAGGAGTTTTTTTTCCTTAGCTTTCTGATGATAACTTGTGATTTATTATTATTATTTTAATTTCAACAGAGCTGTAAAGAGAACTCAAGTGACCAAAAAACCCAAACAAGAGGAAAAGCCCAAAAAAGGTATATAAAGGTTTAAAAATGAAACAAAAATGGAATAACTATGTTTATACACCGTTGAATTTGCAAATCAATTCATATTTATTGCAGGATTCTCCGATGAGAATAGTGAATGGCTCAAACCAGCACAGAGGAAACGAAAGATTGAACAATGCGAGGAAGATGAGGACAGCGACAGCCAATGGGAAGAAGAAGAAGAAGATGATGATGTTGTAAAGGACTTAGATCACAAGGGAATTGTGAAAGAAGATGATGATGATGATGATGATGATGATGAAGAAGAAATGGTGGATGACTATGGTGCTGATGAAGGGGATGAACAAGACAGTGATGGAGAAGAGGTATGAAACAAACATTTGTATAGAGAAAATCTTGACCTTTTGTGCAGCATGTCACATTTCTCCATTAAACATCCGGATGTCGTACTACTTTTGATAAATATGAAGTTTGGGAGCACAAAACAACACTGTATCCCACAATGGAGTGTGCTTGACTCTCCATTTCTATGAAAGATAACTGGAAGTGATATCAACAGCAATTTTAACTTATCTCATCAAAATGTACATTGTTACACTACTATATTATATATATTTCAATAAAATACAAAAAAAGAGTCTGCATTGTATTCCAAGCATAGCCAATTCCTAATTGTGTCCCATGATCCTTTGCCGTGTCAGCTTCTGCCAATAGAGAAAGCTGCAAGAAAACAGAAAAAACAAACAAGCATGAAACCAGAGAGTGATGATGATGATGATGATGATGATGACGATGATGAAGAAGAGGGAAAGAAAGATTTAAAGGAAGATGAGGAGGAAGAAGATACTGTCCAGGCAAATATCGATGAGACGGAACAATTCAAACTCCCCGCTGCGGCGGAAAGAGCCAAGGAAGGTAAGGAAGTCCAACTTTTTTTTGTCATCAATACAGATTTCCATAGCCTCTCCCAGATTTAGTTTGATCTAGAGGTGTATTCTAAGTCGCCGCCCTCCGTCTCGTGTGTATCTAGGTCTTTTACTGATGGACTTGCAGACCATCCATCAGAGGATCAAAGATAATGTGGATGTGCTGTCTCACTTCAGTGAGAAGAGAGAGGAAGGCAAGGAAAGATCGGAGTATCTCTCTCTGCTGCGCTCTGACCTCTGCACCTATTACAGCTACAACCCTTTCCTCATCAGCAAACTCATGGACCTGTTCTCTCTCTCTGAGGTGTGTGTGTGCTCTTGCTCTTTAATCTGTAATGATGATGAACTTGGCATGACAGCTTTTATTGCTGAAGTATAGATGCTTCCTGTTTTTAGTACCACCCATCTGCTTCCTCACAAGGTGTGTGGCTATGCTAACAGGATAAAGCAAATGTCTGTCAAGATCTGAAGGGGTGGATGGTCACACCCCCTCCACCTCTATATGATTTGACAGTACATCTATATCAGAACTAAATTCTTTGTTAAACTTTGGAAAGGTTTTGTGTGCCAAATACACTGTATATATTGATATACAAATACAAAATTTCTGTTTCAGCTGATTGATTTTCTTGAGGCCAATGAAATTCACAGGCCAGTCACCATCAGAACCAACACCCTAAAAACCAGAAGGAGAGACTTGGCTCAGGTATGGAAAGTCTTCTTTTTTTAATCTTTTTCTAAAATGTTGTGATATTTTGTATCAGAGGCTCCATTTACGCCTGGTTTGTGATCGAATGGTGCTAAATGATATTGGGTTCCAAAACATGATCCAATTACTGAAACCATAAGAGCTAGTGGAAAACACGTTACCACATCGAAGTTGTTAAATGCTAATGTATCCTGATCCACTCGGACACCGAAAAGTTAATGCCCATAAGGTAAACACCCAGATGCGTATGTTCCAACTAAGCCTAGTTTTGAAGTTACTTATAACTTTTGTGCAACTAAATATTTTTTGCTTTGATTATTAGTTGAATAATATTTTATTTTGATGAATATTTACTAACCTACTGGCGTGCGTGCAGCATCATGCAATAATAAAGGTTTACAGTAACGGATGCGACTATTAATGCGTTATTCGTAGTGACCCTTGATAGATTTATTTCACTTCCTTCCTAGAATGAGCAGTTTGTGACATTGCGTGATAAACAACAACAGCACTGGTATTTGAAAACATTCAGTGGCAGACGTGACACAAACTGACTGTGTTTTATTGACATTTATTTTAGAATATCATTAAATTAGGCTATTTATTTAGGAATTTGTGTCACAGTTATGTCAGTATAGCTGCTCAACTCGTCTGTCAGTCGCTACTGGAGGTGTCACAACATACGGCAACATGTCGTCAGTGTTTCACAACATTGTCAGTGGCACATGCCACTATCCACTGGCACATGCCAATGAAGACTGGATGTGTCACTAAGCCTAGCGACGAGTCATTGGCTTCTGTGCGTCAGATGCCATGTCACTTAATGTTATTTCCGCCTTGGTAAATGTCATATTATGCGACTACAAGTTACTTTATGGAGAGCTTATGATGTCCCAGCTACGTTTTGCTTTAAAAACCAATGGTGCACCTGAATAGGACTTTGACTAAAGCATCGTGCCTCTCAGAATTTCTGTAACACAGGGAATTTGTGTCAACTTGAACCGGCTGAAAATTTTGCCCTCACGAAATTTCTGGTTACATTGACTCCCATTGATTGGATTTTGCTGTGCAAAGATAAATGTAACTGCATGTTGAAATGGAAGTAGCGAGAGGTTTTTGTTTTCTTCTATGTTTTAATGTACGTCCAGTTGTAATGGATTATTGAGTAACAAAAAATGTATGGCGTAGACTTGGTTCTATGCATCAGTTTTAGATTTGATTTTGAGCTCAAAAATGAATGCATTTTCAGTCAATTGTGGGGGATGGGGTTTAAGCAGACTAAACGATTGAAGTCTAATGTGTCACTAGAGAGGAGTTTGCCATTTTTCACTGGAAAATCCAGTTATGACATTTTAATTTAACATTACAAGGTCTCAAAAAATTTTCCGCATGCTAATCGATGAATCGTTCACAATAGATTTATGCACATACAAAATAGTGCACTTTCATTTCACGCCGACTTTAACACTCATTTTGAGTACTGTATACAGTCACAAAATCTGAGACAAGTGGTCACATGAGATGCATCTGAGACTCATTTTAATACACACTTCTTTATTGGCATCTATATTTCCATAAATAACCATTCTCTTCCATAAAATGTTCTTTATCATAGAAAGGTTCTTTAGATTTTTAAAGTGTTATTTACACTAAAAAAAGAGGTTTGTTAAGACTTGTTCACAGAAAGGTGCTTTTGGGGAACCAAAAATGGTTCTTCTTTAGCGTCACCGAGAAAACCCCCTTTAGGAACCTTTCTTTTTTTAAGAGATTACCAAGCATCACGTCTGACCAAAACGGACGTTAATAACAGGTGTAAACAAACCCAAAATGCCATTGGTTCACAAATGGATCCTGGTTCTTATGACTTCTGTTTTTTTTAACACAGGCTTTGATTAACAGAGGAGTAAACCTGGATCCATTGGGGAAATGGTCCAAAACGGGGCTGGTTATCTATGACTCTTCTGTTCCCATAGGTCAGTTCCAGTGTCATTTCAAAATAACATTGTTTTTCTTAGTTCTTGATTTACTGGTGATTGTAAGTGTTAATTGTAATTCTCTCGTTCATACAGGAGCAACTCCAGAATATTTGGCAGGCCAGTACATGCTGCAAGGGGCATCATCATTTCTTCCTGTAATGGCGCTGTCTCCCCAAGAGGGGGAGTCAGTGTTAGACATGAGTGCCGCTCCAGGAGGCAAGACCACATATATGGGTGAGCATATGCTTCTCCATGGCAGTCACACCAACTGCTGTTTTTGTGAAGTGGCTGATCTCAGAGTCTTTTTGGCACAGTTGGCACCAAATAATAAAAGTCATGTAGAAATAATGCACATGATTGCCTTGCTACAATGTTGTGTTAAAAAGCAAGCATTAGGAAATGATTCTGGAGTGTCTAAAGCCAAAATGTGTATCATTTGTGTGATGCAGCTCAGCTCATGAGGAACACAGGCATGATTGTGGCTAATGACGCAAACGCAGAGAGACTGAAGAGCGTGGTGGGAAACATCCATCGTCTCGGTGTCACTAATGCGGTCATCTGCAACTATGACGGCAGACAATTCCCAAAGGTCCGCATTGTCCGTTTTTAATTTAGAATATTTCATTTTCAGTTAACTGTTGTCATTAAAAATGCTTTGTTTTTGGCATCATTCCCCTAAGCAGTGTCTAATCTGAGGCGTTTCATTTTGTGTTGTAGGTGATGGGAGGTTTCGACAGAGTGCTTTTGGATGCTCCTTGCTCCGGTACAGGAGTCATTTCCAAAGATCCAGCAGTTAAAACCAACAAGGTGATTCTGTTCTGAAAGTCACCCGTTTTCATTCTTTTGGCATTTGATGTTAAAGTTTTTAAAGACTTCCTTCAGCCTTTATTCTGAAGGATTTGTTTAGTTTTTGCACATCCTCCATTCAGAATTGTAAAGTATTTCTCTCTTTCTCAGGATGAGGCTGATATTCTTCGCTCGGCTCACCTGCAGAAGGAGCTCATCCTGTCTGCCATCGACTCTGTCAATGCTGACTCTTCAACTGGCGGATACCTCGTTTATTCCACATGCTCTATTATGGTGAGTTGACCTATACAGATTCATTTATTTTAGTCTCTGACATCCAGTGTGCAGAACATATCTGATATTTTATAAGTCTTATTTTTTGCACTTGAATAGTAATTTCAATAAAACTGCAATAAACAATTTAGGTCTATAGATTAAAGGGGGAAAAAACTTTTAAATATGTAATTTTGGTGATCAAAGATAAGCTTTAAAGGATAAAATTAACAGCAGGGGTACTTTAAATTTTAGTTTTATATATTAAAAATTAGGTTTGAAGTCATCCACTACCCTTACTACAAAAGTTTGGGATTGGTATAATTATTTCATGCTAAATTAATCAAAGCACAATTTAAAATAACTATTTTCTGTTTTAAAATGAATTTTCAACAGCCGTTTCTCTAGTCTTAAGTGTCACATGATCCATCTAATAAATGTTGAAAACAGTTGTGCTGTTTAATCATTTTTGTGTAAAGTATGAGACAGGATGATTTGATGAATAGAAAGTTCAAAAGAACAGCATTTATTTGAACTAGAAATCCTTTGTAACATTATAAATGTCTTTACTGTCACACTTGATTAATTTAATGCATCCTTGCTGAATAAAAGTCTATTTCTTTAAATAACATTATATTGACCCCTTTTGAATGGTAATGTGTGCCCAAGGTGCTTTTCAAGATTCTTCAAATGTTAATATCTCATATTTTATGAAAATATTAGTGTCTCAGAGGAGACTGCAAGCCATTTGTGTTTGACGGGAACAAATGACCAATTCCTTAGTGGCCGGCAATCATAATACTTAAGAAATCATACCCTGAACATGGCTTTCCACATGAGACGTTTTTTTTTTGGGCCTGGAAATAATGAATACTTCAGGGGCCTGAAATTGTTAGAATCTACAATAAATATTTTACTAACCTTTTCGGTCACCAAATACAAATAAGTAACCTATGAACTAAATCTTGTTGGAGTTGGTGCAGCAAAAACCTTTTTTAATTGTCTGATTTGACATGGACTGACTCAGATATTGCATTTTAAACCAGCACTATAGTGCAACATTTAAAGGAAAGGTGGAAGAGATGGATGGAGATTAATTGTATGAATCCTTGTCTGAAAACCTACTGAAATGTCTGGATGATTGCATTTTATGTCCTCCTAAATATTCAAATTTTAAGTGAATTCCTGATGAAGATTTGATTTGTCTTCCCTATAGGTAGAGGAGAATGAGTGGGTTGTGGACTATGCTCTGAAGAAGAGAAATGTTAAGCTGGTCCCCGCTGGACTGGACTTTGGCAAGGAGGGATTCACCAGGTAATGAGGCCTTATTTGAGATCCATCTACAATAATAAAGGCTGTACTCCAAGAAATTGAGTTACGCAAGTGAGTTTGCCAGGGAAAGTGAATTAAATAATGCACATCTCTTTTCCACAGATTCAAAGAGAGACGTTTCCATCCCTCTCTCAAACTGTCTCGCCGATTCTACCCTCACTCCCACAACATGGATGGATTTTTTGTGGCCAAGCTAAAGAAGCTGTCTAACACAATCCCTACTGCAGCAAAAGAAACAGGTGCGTAGTTATTTCCCATGGTTTCCACAACTTGTTTTTTTTTTCTATCTGATGTTAATGTTTTGAATCTATTTTTCAGAAAATGAAGAAGAATCTACAAAAATGGAGACTGCAGCCTCATCGGAGCAGATCCGAAAGCCAGAATCTAAGGAACAGAAGCCCGCTTCAGCTAAAGTGAAAAGCAACATGGGCAAGAAGCAGAAATTAAAACAGAACAAATCTGAGACGCCCATCATCACAAAGAAACCTGGAGTGAAATCTGAGAATAAGAAATCCGATGGTCCCAAAAAAGCTAAAATTGCCAAGTTGGATGGTAAAACTTCCAAAAAGGTTGAGAAACCTGTCAAAAAGCAGAAGGTAAAGGAACTGAACGGAGATTCAACGAAGGAGGTAGTAGAGGAGAAGAAAAAGGGGAGCCCGTTTGAGAAGAAAAACAAAATGAAAAAGAAGAACTTGAAGAAAAGAATGGGGAAAAACAAATTTAAGAGGTTAAAAAATATCCTTGGACAAGACGAAAGTGGCCAGTGAGATTCATTGCTATGAATTGACATGGACCTGTATGCTCAGGACTGGGGTCCATCAGTGGTTTGACACAAAACCGGAAGTTCAACCAATCCCAGCCTGCTTTTGAGGACTTAAAGATCATCCTTCAGAAATGTACACAATGATTTTGTGTATTTACCTTGCTTCTCAATGCTTTTGTTAACCTTATTGCTTTACCGTGAGGTTTTCTTCAACCTTGTGGTATGTGTTATAAATGTATACTGTCCGTTCTAATGGATTTTGTTTTGAATAAGAAACATTTAACTGAAATGCTGCCAAGGAATGAGTATGTGGTCTGTTTTCTTCCCTCATACCCAATTAAAGAGAAAGTTTCATAAACGGTATGGTGTCTGAAAAAGCAAAGTCTGAAACCTTAATGTACTTTGGTTATTGCCTTCCTTGGGAAGAGAATATTAACCTGACCTTTCCTTTCAGCCTTTCAGAACATCACCTCAGAAATCAGATCAAAAACTGTTGAGGTAGAAGTGAAATTTTCCTTTGAGCCTGAGTGCATCACGACTGCTATACAGCAAAGCCTATTGACTTCACTTTTCACTTCCACTTCGCTTCGCTCCCGCCACAGAGCTTTTATCAACGCACAAAGTTTCTTCAGGTTCAAATGGCTAAAACGCTCAAAAGATGAACTTCAGCTATGTGCGATCTTTCTTCCCACCCTTTTGGCCCAGTGCCTGTGTAGTCATGGTGACGCACTTATCGTATTGTGCATCGTGAAGCCCTGAGCTCGTAACCTCCGAACTGCGATGTTTTCTCTCTGCTTGCATGAGATCCTTCTGTCTCCACAAAAGATGGCCCAAAACACCACAATTATCACCACTTGTTCCTCCCAGAGCTGTTAATTCTGTTGAAATGAAGCGCATGTGTAGGCAAAGCGTTCATTTTAATCACATTGCAGTGATTGCATGCAAGGAGATAATTTAAGGTTGTGCCTGAAGGGTAAACGAAGCCATTCAGCAGGCCTGTGGGTAAAGCGTTTTAGATCAGACTGGTTTGACACCCCACTGATTAAGTGGTATTGTAGAAAGATAATTATCATGATCACCTGAACATATGATTGCAGGGGTTGGAGTGTCCAGTCTATCTTTAATAAGAACTACTACTCCTGGTTTGTACTGTTCAGATGAGTTTTCGCTTCTTGTGTATCTCCAGTATTTTCACACTAGCTTTTTGATTTTGGGAGAGTTGCATCTGATACGCAGTGAAAGCACCATACTCCATAACGTTGCACATCATTAAAACAATAATCATATTATCATAAACTACACATTACACCTCCCTAATTCATAATAGGCCTACTTGTAAAACAGTAGGTGAAGTATCTGGATGACCTACTACTTCTGATGAGACTCAAAGTGTGCTTCTAGTAGACTATCCCACGAGGCCACCGGAGAGGAGTTGACTTGGCAGTAAAGGCAAAGGTGTTTTAAGTCCCTTCAAAAAGAAAGGAATATGTTTTCTTTCTCTTTGTTTTTTTATATCAATATGGTACAAGATTATCCTATTCAAATCAATATGATAAATGTGTTGGGTAAAAAGTAATCAAATAGTAGTCCGATTAAGTTACCTAAAATGTGTAATGTAATAGATTATATGACTGACTACATTTATCATCATGTAATTTACAATCAGTAACGGACTACAGTACTACTTAAAAATGGTCACATGACAAATGTATTACATCCAGATTCATGATTCATACTACTGACATACATATAGAACATACCTTTTATCAGTTGCAAACACATGATCATATATATAATTATATTAAGTACAAACAAATTATATTAATTTAATGTACTATATCGTGCATAATAAAACAAATTGAACAAAATTTTCTCACTTTGATAAGGTGTTATTATTAATTATTATACCATGGACTGGGTCAATACTCGATTCTTTTTGGCTGCAGGGTGTCCGTTAAAAAGTGATAATGGACACCTAGGAAAGGCGTCCCGTCAATTTGCCT
>JAPMNU011395897.1:0-14361 GCA_029874995.1 Alburnus alburnus
AATGGATCCAATAAGATTTTTGAGGGACACAGACACTCTCAGATCCATGTGACCTTCTCTCCTGCCCCATACCCGTCTTTCTCTTCCTCCTCCTCGCTGTGACAGGATGGCAGGGATCATGTTCTCCCTTTCTACTGGGGAAGACAAAGACTGTGTAGTTAGAAGTGACTGAGTACTTTTACCATTAGAGAATGCAGGCTGGTATCCAACATTGGAGCAGGCCTTTGGGTACAGCCTGGCTCGCCGCGTTAAGCCTAGAGCCTGTCGTCTCTCTGGCTGTCGGATTGGAGAGATACGCAAGTCCATATCTCGCCCCGTGCCCTGGCTCTGAGCTCTCCGTCCTGGGCCAAGAAGTCTATCCTTCCCTGCCCACGACTCCTGACGGCCGTACGATAGAGGACGTGAGCTGAGAGCATGTCATTCTGGATAGATTGCTGTACTGTGTGAGTGTGTCTGCAGAAGTATAAAAGCCTGGTTGGGAGCAGGGCTGTTTCGTCTCTGCCGTTGATCCTGCTCATGCTGTTCTTTGAAACGGCTGATAAATGCGGATCTTCAGTCACACTCTAATTACAGCAGCTTAAGTGCTTTAACCACTGTTATCGCAAACTGTTCTATTCTCTGAACCCTGTCAAAATACACACACACGCGCGCATACGTGCATGCCAGAGTGTTTGTTTGTGCGTTTACGCGTCGCATTTGTGTGCGCAGGACTGTTCGTTTACACAGGCCGCGGGAACGAGAGTGCCTGAGCGTTCTCGCGGGCGAGGGACTTATCTCCACGTGTGTGCGAGCAGAAGTAGGATGTGATGGCACTTGATGTTCCGTCGAACGCATTTTTCACAGCGCATAATTTAAAAGTTTCCTCCTGTTTGCATCTCCCGTGGCTTCTGTCGGCTCCCCTCCCTCTCTCGCTCCTTCCATCAGAGGGTTGTACCTCAGTGACAGCCCCCCGCACCCTCGGACTGCCTGCGGTCTGCCTATTAGCGGCAGCGGCATCCTATTCGGCCATGACGCTTCATTTGTGAAATGGATTTAATGTGTGACTCAAAGAGGAGGTATCGATGGACTAATGTCTCATCCTTTCATCTTACCCCTTTCCTGTGTTTGGTCTCTGGAGTGTAATTGGCTTCTGTCCCAGGTAGCATCGCTAGCTCCGAGTGCAGAGCGAGGCAAAGGCAGGCAGCGCGCAGTGGTTGGCGACGCCTGGGAGAGTTAGGTGTGTGTGTGTGGTATGGGTGAATCAGGAGAGGTGTGTTTTCAGAGTGGAGGTGATTCTTAATGGGGTGTGGAGTGTGTGTTTATCAGCTCCCTGATCGCTGTTTATTGCCCAGTCGTGTGGAACTAATTTACTAATTGAGTTTGAGGCTGGGAAAGATGTGGCAGGAGGGTTTGTGAGGGAGACGTGGAAACATGTCATACCCCCACGTGTGTGTTTGTATGTAGAAGGTAGAGAGGTAATGATCGAGTGTTTACATGTCAAGATTATGTATACATGGCCATGATTAAGTCATTTTGCTCTGCTTTCTGAAAGCGAAAATCAGGATATATTTGATGTTTAATATAGCTATGTGAAGAATTTTTAGACCAATGAGATTTTAATGTGGGCGGATCTACACTGGTCTGTGTGTGTGATGACAGATAAACTTAAAGGGATAGGTCACCCAAATTTTCTTTTACATTTTAATTATTATTTTTTTTTTTACTCAACCTCATGTCATTCCAAACCTGTATGGTTTACTTTTTCCGTGAAACACACACACACAAAAAAAACCCACACAAAATAATTTAGAAGAATTTTTTTTTCATACAAGTAGTGTATGAAAGTCAGTGGGTTCCAATGCTGTTTTGGGACAAAAGGTCAAAAACATTCTTCAAAATACCTTGTTTTGTGCTCCAACGAAGAAGTCATACAGGTTTTAAATACATGATGGTGTGTAAATGAGGACATAATTTTCATTCTTTGATTAAATTTCCCTTTAACATGATTGGTATGAAACCAATCTGCCTGCTTGATGTGCTCAACACTGCCATTTTTGGTTAAGAGGGCACAACAGGTGAAATGTGTTTGCTCGCTCTCATTCTCTTTCTCTCCTCCTTTTTTCCCCTGACTTTCCCTCAGTCTCTCTCGCTCTTGCCCTTGTTGGTGGGAGATTTGACCTGGAATGTTAATAGGGGAGTGAGGCTGCAGATCTCTGGCTTTCTTCACTCTCTGGAAAAGACAGGGAGAGAACATCCAAGAGGAAAGAGTGTAACTTAAACTCAACCTTACACTTCTCTCTCCCTCAGTCAGTTTCACTGTAGTGTGCATTGATGGCATGAGAAAAAAAGATACATTTGTGCATTCAGTGACAATAGTGGTAAAGAGTAGTTTAAAGTAAAGTAAGTTTAGTGCAAATGGAGTGAACGAATGATATGAATTTAAATTAAAAATAAAATTTAGGCAAGATTAAAATGGAATGTCACTTAGTCCGCACTAAATGATTTCATTTTAATTTAATTGTTAAATTGTGAAGCTAGACTAAATAAGAAGTATAAAGACGAAATAATAATCGTAATATTTATGAACATAAATGTAGCAATGTTGCTTTTTCGGTAAAGTTTATAATGAGGGCTTCTAATGCATATTTCTGTACTAGTTGTGCAAGAGAGGAAGTTTTTGTTTTTATCTCCTCTGGCGTGGTCGGATCACCCTACATTGACTGACAGCGTGAATCTGGAATGAAGGAAAGGGAGTTAGAGAGCGAGGAAAAGATAAGAGAGAAAGACTCAGTTTGTGTAAGGGTTACAGAGAATGGGGGAGCGTGGGTTTTTTAGACAAGCAGACGTTTTTGGGCTAGCTTACAGCAGCTGTGGAGCCCCGCTGGTAGATTAAAAGAAGCTCCCGTCCACAGAGTGAAGTACAGCAGAACCCCCAGCGGGTGCAGGCGGGGAGGGGCCTACGCAGCTGTCACCCTCCACATACTTTCTCACCCAACTCCAGGAGCTCCACCGTTCACCCACACACCCCTCCATGGCAGCGCACGGACATTAATGGAGAGGAGCTGCAGGGCTAGAGAGATGTTCTAACTAGCAAATATTTACTGAGGTTGTGTGTGTGTATGATCAAAGAATGAAAGAGTTTGCGATGGTAACCCTCATGCTGCGAAACGCTCACAAGATTCACCCTAGCCATCATGTTAGGCTTAGTTCTCCTACAGTACCAAATCTTATGTCATAATATGAGTAGTTTTGTATCACGATAATGGTACGGTACCATTAAAAAAGTTTCGGGTCAGTAAGTTTTTATTTATTTATTTATTATTATTATTATTAATTAAAATCTTTTTATTCAGAAAGAATGCAATTAAAATTTGATTTAATTAATCAAATGTGACAGTCTCAATCTTTATAAAGTCTCAATCTCAATTAGATGCTGTACTTTTGAACTTTTCTATTAGTCAAAGAATCTTAAAGTCTTAAAAGAAATTTGTTAGCAGCAAATCTGTTTTCAACATTGACAAAAAAAAAAAAAAGTTACTTAAGCACCAAATCAGCATAATGGAACAAATTCTATAGGATAATGTGGCACTGAAAATTCAGCGTTGCCATTACAGGAATAAACTACTTTTTCAAATTGATTAAATAGACAACAATTACTTTAAAATCTAATATATTTTACAATTTTACTGTTTTAAATGTATTTAGATACAGTTACAAATAGAAATAATAAGATAATTTACTTCATCTCATTTGATTATTTCCAAATCACAAACCAATATATCTGATTATTCATAACAAATACTGTAGAGAATACAGTAAATATAGTCACACCACGCAGTCCTACCCTGTGTAATCAGCATCAGGGTTACCATCTAGACATTTTCGAATAGATGTTCAGTGAATTCCTTTGAGAAGTTTTTTTACTTGTGAGATGCTTTTAAGCAGATTTATTGTCTCTGAGATGGGCCCAGATCCGTTTTTAAGGTCACAGAGCACATAACAGCAGCGGGAGTGTCGTCAGTGTTTGTTTCATTATAGCAGTAGTTCAATATTTTGAATTCAAATGCTACGCTGTTAACATAAGCTGATAAGCAGGCTTTTTTTTCTTCGTCGAGTGGAAGGGAGTCTGCACAGCTGCACCCAGGTCTGAAGTGAAAACACACTCTCTCAGTCTGTCACACACACATACATATAGTGAGGATTACAGAAGGGAAAAAAAAACGATTTGACACTCCTCTCAATGTTCTGACATATTTAGTTGGTTTGCCGGAATTTCGGATTCTCACAAACACACACGCACAGTCACAGGAGGCCTTGGGTTTGCTGAGAAGGCTGAAGTCAGTGGGTCTCTGTGGTAAAGCCGACTGGGGAGGCTTTGTCACGCAGACGCCCTCACCAACAAGCATTGAACAATGACAGTTGTTCAGAAAACACAACAAAACACACACACTCCCTCGCACAAACATGTCCTCTCTCCCCTTAGTCCACTCCACACTGCATTTCAACACAGACAGCTCAACCTACCCTAGGGATATGGGTTCCTTTGTTTTAGATTTGTGGGTGTTTTTTTATGTCTGCATGTCTTTTTTTTTTCAAAGGTCTGTGCTGATGTCGTCGTGTTTATGTAACTCTTTGGCGTCTCTCATCAATAAAAATTCATTGGTATGTGCACATTTGTGTTTTCATCCGAATTTTGAAGGGTGAGGGGGTAAACGGGGCTTTCGGCAGGTCCTGGGTGAGATGGGGTCAGGGGTGTCAGGTCTGGCTGAACCGGGTTTGCTCGGCTGGCAGCGTGGCCTCCCCCNCCCCAAGGCTCTCGGCGCACTGCCTGCTGGGAAGCCAAGACCAATCAAATGCCTGACAACACGCACTGTACACAAGCCGTTCTTTTGATTTGTGGAGAAAGACTCGATCCAGCTGGGCTGTGGAGCTCCTGAGGTGGAAGGGGGATGATAGGGCAGGGAAAAAAAAACGGGTTAGTCGGGAGAAGAAGTGTTTGCTAAAGGCAGGTGTTTGGCTTTGATGGATGGCGTGGGGTGCAGGTGCTCCCGGCACCTGTGTTGGATCTCAGGTCTTGTTTCTGTGGACTTGAGGTGCTTCTGTTTCCCATCCAGCCTTGAGTGGCGTGCTCGCTCGCTAAAAGGCCCCGTAGAGTTTAACGTTTGTAGTGAGGTGCGGCATAATTAGATATAACCAGACTAGGAGTCTGTTCATACTAATGGAGACAGCTCTCAAGCCCAGTCAAGGATGGGGGACTTCTGCTCCTCTCTGATAACCATTAATGATTCTCTCTGCTTCTGGACCTCTGCTTTCCTGCTATAATATCATCTGTCTCTGTCTGTCTTACAACCATGGGAGTGTAAATTCCGCTCCTTGGAGCCACGAGTAGCAGAGTGTGGTGGCTCAGATCTGACATCCAGCCACTGGTTCCCATTTTTCCAGCTTTCCCTCCTCCTCTTCGTCCTGGCCTGCTCCTTTCTTTCAGATGGACGTGAGGAGAGGAGGGGCCAACTTAGATGATTCATTTCTCCTGGCTCCTTCTCTCCCCTGCTTCTCCATTCATTTTCGGCCCGGGTCGTCTGCTGGGTCCTGACTTGTGCTGCAAATGAGCATTGTCTTTCACTGATAGGCCTCTGACATGCTCAGGGGCCGCTCTCATGCTCCCTCTTTACTTTCTCTCTTTCTTCTTCAATCCTCATTGCTCTCTTTTCTTCTTACTTAATTTCTGTCTCTTCTTCCTCCATTTCTCTCTCGCTCTTTAATTGAAGTCAATCAGAACATTTTATTTTTGGACAAAAAAGAAACAAGTAAACAACAATGTCCCGTCATGTCACTTGTTGTAGTTGCAGCTGGTTAGGGCGAACTTTTGCTATAAAAAAGTTTATTTTTATAGTTTAACAAAAAGTATGGGATTGTTTTGCTTGGTGTTTTTTTTTTAGGAGTGACATAGATAGGTGCTTTAGTCACTTGTTTGAAAAGAATACAATAATTCATTGCATATGTAAACAGAAATAGACCGAAATATGGAGTAGCCATTGTCTGTAAGTGACTTCCCATTTTCTCACAGTTAGAGAAACTTTTTACGTTTGCATACGTGTTTGCATATGTATGCACGTGGTGTGCGAGCATGTGCGGGTTGAGAAAGGCTCATCAGCATGCAGCAGGAGGTGTGTTGTGTATCAGGGACTGGGGGGGGATTAGAGAGACTTTACTGTCACCAACCCCAGGAGAGAGAGCTGAGAGCACACACTGACACCAGCATCCAGGAGCCAGATTAGAGCTTCGCATCACACACACACACGCGCGCACACACACATATTAATACAGAGAATTTAGCCTCAGCCCTTACACTTCAACACAAGACACACAACACCCAGTGGTACATGAATGCCACAACATGTAATCTTTATAGATTTTAGTTTAATAGATTATCTGACACACACACACACGTTTGGTTTCCCTGTTTTATGGGGACTTTCCATAGACATAATTATTTTTATACTATACAAACTGTATATTCGATTCCCTAACCCTAAATCTACCTATCACAGAAAATGTTCTGCATTTTTACATTTTCAAAAAAAAAATGTTTTTAATGATTTATAAACCGTATTTCCTCATGGAAAAAAGAAATAATGACATTTTGTCCCCATAACATAAGGAATACCTGAAACACACACACACTGTGTACTAGCTATCTAAATCGGGACATTGGCTATTTATTTGTGATTAATGATAGCATTTTTATATTTATATAAATATATTTTTCTTTTTTAGTTCACTTTTTATGAATTGTATAATTATTGGATATAAAATCATTTATTCCAAAAAGGAAGTTTTGTCAGATTTAGTTCACTTTTAAAGACAATTTTGTTCCCAAACTATACACACACAGTACACACACATACTCCTTAAGCTGTAATATTTGCACTTTCATAAACACGCTCATAAATTCATTCAAAGGCACAAATGGGTGAACATTCTTTCTCTCACTCAAAACAATGTGAACAGACCCCCAGATTGCCTCTAGTCCCCTGCAAACACAAAAGGATAAACAGGCATGAAAAACCTAAACCCCGCTCCAATACACACACACATACACACACACACACGTTCACACACACATGCGGCAATGATCATGTGTCTCTGCACCCCCCACCCTGAGCCAGGTCCCAGATGCCCCAGTGATTGGCCCAGCTCTGCACAGCAGACTGTGGTATTAGCAGGGAGGGGGAAGAGGTGCCAGGGGAAAAGAAGAGAGAGAAGAGGAAGAGAAGGAGAATGACAGAGTGGGGGAGGATGGAGAGAGGAGAGGAAAGAATGCACCCTTCACTGTGGGGAGCACCAGCCTGCCCCAGACCCCCAGAGGGTTCCTCTCTCGCACTCTCGCTCTCTCTCTCTCTCACTCTCTCTCTGTGGTGTTTGGACAGCTGTGGGTGGAGATCAGGTTACGGGTGGCGCTGGCACTTCCTCTGTGCTGCCAGGCGTGTGTGTGTGAGTGTGTGCCGAACGTCTGGATGCCATTACCAGCATTACACTGCTGGAAGCTAAGCTACGCCACACTTGACTCAATATGTATAGTGTCCTGCCACATAGTATGCAAAATGCTCGTCAAATGAGTTAGATGTCCGAATAAGTAGTGCTCATGAAACAGGAGCCGGATAATACTGGAGGAGCCGGGTAATATTGGAAAAGTCTTCTGCATCCGATGAGATGCTAATGTGTACAGGCAGTGGACACTTTGGTATGCCGTAAAAAACGGGTGCTCAATCCTGTTCCTGAAGATCTTCATTAGCTGTTTGGAGCTGAACTTTGCAGGAAGGTAGATCTCCAGGAACAGGATTGGGCACCCCGGCCATAAACGCCAAGTAGCAGTCAGATTCAGAAAATAATAAAAAAACAAAATGGTGGAAAATCGTGAGAATGTCTGCTCACTGTAAGCACCAAGCAAGTGTACTTATGAAGTTATTTTCACAGATGTTAGTACGTTGTAGGCCAACATCCAGCATGGTCGATAATGTCTGGGATTATAGTTATATTAACACCTACATACCTACTTCAATAGTGTTCGAAAAGTACTGTCAAATTCAGTACATACCACATCTCTGTGTTTTTTTTTTTTTCAGATAGAAATCCATAAACATGTTTTAGTAATTTGCTGAGCAAGACTGTTCAATCTGTTGCTCCGCCATGACAAATGGCCATATGTGACAATTCTGCACATACACCATGTACCTTAATGGCATTATAAGAAACAAGCTAGAATCATTTGCATTGACATACTAGCGTAGAGTATATTAAGGGTCTTACAGTGCAGTAAACTGGCACACTTAATAGCTTTCATCTATAGTAACTCTATATATCAGGCTCTGAATACATTACACTCTTCCAGTCATTGTGAGATACAGTGTTGCATCTTGACACAGCAGATAATAAAAATCGTCTTCTATTTCTAAATTCCCCAAGTCCTTCTGCTTTGCTTCTTTCCCTAGACATTGAGCCTTGCACTTCAAGACTTTATGACTTTTGTATTTATGCTGTTCTCTTTCTGCATGTGTGTGTTTGTGTTTGTTTGTGTGTGTGTGTTATCTCTCTGCCTGTGAGCCATACCTGCTAACGAGGTCCATATTCAGATGAGCTCTCCAGCCAGGCCAGCTCTGAGGCTAGACTCACTCTAGAGTCTCTCCTCTTTCTCTCACTCTCTCTCTCTTCCTCTCTCTCTCTCGCTTTTCCCCTCCCCTCACTGGTTTATTAATTCATTCCCTCCTGTAATGGGCTGCAGCTGGGGAGAGGCAAATCGTTGCTCAAATGCTGATGGAACCTTCAGCTGCTGTCTAATCGCCCTGTTTGTGTGCCACACTCATAAAAGGGGGAAGTCAATGCAGGGAAGAATGTTTTAGTGTCATTTAGAGGTGACTACCACTAGAAATGGATGGTATTAAGGTGCAAGTGCGTGACTGACACCAGGCACACCTTCAAAAGTAAGAAGGTGAGGAAGTTAGTGATTTGTTCTTGCCCTGCCATAATTTTCACTAGCCTGCTATAAATTTATATTTTATCAACATTTTTGTGTATCATAGAAATATATTAGTATATATATTTTTATTTAATATGTAATTATTGTTATATTTCTATTGATATTATTTTATTTTTGTAGTGTATATTATAAATATTTTTGTGAATGCATATATTTTTATAATATGTTTGCTCAAAAACCTGATAAATTATTGCATGTTGTCAAGGTAAAAATAATTTATTAGATTTATAAATAAATAATTTAACAATAATAAAAAATAAAAGTTATAGAGCTACAGCATAAATATCACAAATCACTCTCTAAATTGACACATTTGATGATGGATTTAAATTCTCTGCTTTAAATATGACCAAACAAATATTTATTATTTGTGTTGGAAAAATTGGACAGTGTCTTAGTAGAAAGGATGTTATGCAAACATGGCAAATTCATACTAATAGAAAATGGTATACAGGGATTTGATTTTCAACCCATTTTATCTAAATCACTTCGAAAAATATCAGAAATCAATCTCTCGATTATGACACACATTTGGTGACTTGTTTAAAGATGTACGACGACATCCAGTACAGAACTTTTGCGTCCAACACGATAACCGGCAATGCAAATGCCAATCCGCTCCAGCTCAGTCAGAAGAGAGACAGTGTGGAATTTTATTCACAGAGCCGTAGGGAAGAGCACGCTGTAGATGCTTATAAAACCTTCTGCAACAGGCGAGCGGACCATCGTAAACAACGACCTGACCCAGGCACCGGCAACAGTTCTAAACTCAGCTCAACAGTCTTAACTCGGCTCATTATCCAACACAAACTGGCCAAAACAGACTTGGCGCACTCAGTATGCTCCATGCATGCACATACACAATAGAAACAGAAATGCATTTGCCACGACAGACACAACAGTGTGAGGCGGGCGGACGGGCAGGCCCCCGGGAAGCAGCAGAGTTACTGTTTGATGTTGGGAGCTGATTAATGAGATGTGAGGAGTGAGTGTTTGACGGCTACTCTCTGGGCGCCTGTTTGAGGGGCCCACTGCGTTCATGTGTGTGTCTGTGTGTGTATACGTGTGTGCGAGAGAGGAAAGAGAGGGAGAGAGACNGGGGGGGGGGGGTGGTAGACCCCTGCTGGTTACCCTTGAACACTCTGCGGAGGTGTTGAGGCGGCCCTAGCTCCAGCCGCTCATGAGGGTGCTGTCGCAATTAAACCAGCACAGCCTCACTTCACTCCACGCCACCTCACCAGAGAGAGAGAGAGAGAGAGAGAGAGAGAGAGAGAGGTGAGGAGCGGAGCGGGCGAGGATGAGACAGGAAATCGGGAGACTTGAGAGGTAAACGATAAGAATGCGCGAAGGAAGGAGAAATCGAAAATATGAGCGGGAAAAGCAACTTGAGAATTCGCTGACAGGCGGTTTCTAGAGCATTACAGGAGTGAATGGATGTGGAGGATTGGAAAGAAGGACAGATAGACAAGATCAAGGCTGAAACCAAGGTCTTAAAGGAATAGTTCATCCAAAAATTAACCCACCCTCATGTTGCGTCAAACCTTTATGACTGACTTTCTTCTGTCGAAAACAAGGTGCATTTTTGAAGAATATCCTGTTTTCTTTTATTATGTAATGAAAGTGGTCTGTAAGACGTGTTTACTGTATTTCAAGTCTTCTACAGCCATATGATAAATCCCAACCCAATCATTTTGACATTCCCCGGTGTTCTCCTTGGAGCATTTATGACACACATAGTGATATCTGATTCATGAATGATTCATTCTTTTGACTCTAATTCATTCTAAATGATTTGTTCATGAATCAGACTGTTTTGGTTCTCAAGTACAACTCCCTTCTGACTCACTGAATCCAGTCAATTTTGCTCTATTTCTCACCCTAAAAATACCAAATGGCTTCATAAGACTTGATATATAGTACATAAAAGTTACTTAAGATAATTTTTTGGTGATTTTGCCCAAAACATTTCTGAAACAACATTAGGGTGAATAATCGGGCTTCAAAGACAAGGGCTCCTTGATAGTACCATAATATATTTACATCATTTATTATGATGCTTACATTGCAAAGCCATTAAAAATAATCACAGAGCCATATATTTATACATTTAACTCATTCAACTTCACTTCTTAAATCCTTTTTAATGAAGGAGAGACGATGAAACATTAAACATCTTAACTTCATCTTTGGTTGAAGGTACCTTTAATATATATATATTTTTTAAATACATATTTAAATTTTTTTCACAAAATTTTATTGGAGATCAAACAGCAATTCCAGACCCCCTGCAATACCACCATGGCCCACCTAGGGGCTGCAGACCTCCTGTTGAAAACCTCTGCTTTAGATACAACCAAACCAATATTTAATGACTATATCACTTATTTCACTGAAGCATATACTGAGAAAATGGAAAGTATCAATGTTATGCAAACATTGCATTCAAAAGTACCTCTATATACTACAATATTTTTTCACATTTTTAACACAACCAGAAAGCTACATATTCAAATAATGCCGCAGAGGTCAGCAGGAGGTTGGCGAGACGAGTGGGATGTGGGTGCGTGGAGAGTTTACTATTTCTTTACTGAGTTCTTAGCCCTCTGACGTAGCACCGGTCGGCCTCGTGCTGGGAGCGGCTCTTTAATTAGCTTCTGATGAGGACCTTGAGGAAAAGAGGCAGGTGATTGGACTTCTTATCCAAATAATTACCTCAATTAAGTCATTAAGACCCTGGGCATAGCCAAGCCCAGAACTGCCTCCCCTGTGCCACAGCATGCATTCATCCCTGATCTCACTCTTCAACTGCTGCGGTGTGTGTGCGCACTCATGTTTTTGTCTCAACTGATGTGTTTCTTCAGGCTAGTGCACATTCGTGTCCATCGTGCCTTTTTCTTTTGTCATCTTATAATGGCAACGATTCTATCGCATGCACAAAGTCAGTCTCTCATACTTTTACACACTCGCTCACTCACAGAGGTAGGTTAATTACCCATAGCATCTGGATGGCCGTATGTGTGTGAGCCCTCGGCGCCAGCGTGGGTCTCAGTGGCTCTGAAAGTGCCCCGGTGCATCATGGGGGATTAAGCATGGGCAGCCATGGGGGGTTTGAGGGAGACAGCCATTTGTGAGACTTTCACACTCATTTTTTCCTTCTTCAGTTATAGAATTAGCCCACGAATAAGCTAATTTTGTGCATTCAATTCGTAGATGAAAGTGGCCACCATACATGGACAAGACAATTCCATGCTCACTTTTGGATTTACATGTAGAGAAAGAGCGAATGAGAGAGAGAGAGGATGAGAATAGATAGTCTGGAGTGGGGGGGGGCTGTTTTCCCCCATTTCCCCTAGTTTTCCCCTTTCCCTTTGTTTTGCTGCTCTATGTGTCCAGGTGTGTTTTCGCCTGCAGAGCTTGGCGGCCCACATCTGGATCAGGCCAGTGGCTGTTCACCCAGATGTGCTCCGGTTTTAGACTCGCCCTCCCTCCCTTTATTTATTTGTTTTTTGTTACTTTTTGTTATAGCAGAGAGTAGAGAAAGGGGCATCAGCTGCCTGTCAGGTGTTTGCATAGATGTAAACAGATGTTATTTTGATGAGTGTGAGCGAGAGGGAGGGCAGATGACAGAACAACAATGCCGCTCGTATCAGGAGTTCAAACCTGAGACGTAACGATTGAGGAGCCATCACTGGAGTGAGGAAACGCGGCATACGGATGAGGTGCACATGCACTTGGCCCTGCTTCGCCTGCTCCATCTGGCCTGTGTGTGTGCGAGCATCTGTGTGTGTGTGTGTGCACGCTGTTTAAATGTGTGTGTATCTTGCATGTGTTCGACAAATTTGCTGTGCACCTCCAATGAAATTAGACCGACCGCTGATCCTCAGCTTAATTGTTGGTGTCATTCTGAGGTTGCGAGTTTCGTTCACTGCTTCTGGAGGGAAAATTCAACTCTTTTTGACTAGATAATTTTATTTTAAACCTTTGAAAGGTGTGGAATTTTGGTAAACTTTCCTGTAAATTAAGCTCTATATGTTAACTTTTAGTTAATGCTAACTTGAAAATACTTAATGTAAGTATTAAATACTTAATACTTAACTTAGTGTAAATAATACACTATTTATTAATGCTTGGTTAATTATATATTTTTTGTATAATAATTCATCTTTAATATTTTAAAATATATATATTCATAATAGCAATATATATATATGAATATTGAATAAAAATGAACAGCATATATATATATATATATATATATATGCTGTTCATTTTTATTCAATATTCATGACATTTTTAACTGTTTAAGTTAAGTTAACATTAATTTAAATATTATGAATAAACATGAATTAAACTAATGAAAATAAATAATAGTAAATTAAATTGTATAGTATTTTATTACATCATATCGCTTTGAATTCACATTAACCTAGATTTTAAAAATACTGTCATTTATACTGTTATATATATATATATATATATATATGGTCTGGTTCACTAATTCATAAAGATGCATAATTTTTGTTAAAATCTTGTTTAGACTTGTACAAAAGATTCATCAACATCTGTCTGCCACGTCGTCCATGGCCTTAAAAAGTAGAAAAGAATGAAGACCATAAACATAAAATATAAAAACTGGAAAGGAAAAGTGAAAGAGATGGGGGGAAAAGTGGAGTATTTACCCCCTCCTGTGCTGTCCTTCTCATTTCACTCCCGTGAGTGTGGATGTGACATGTTGAATTAGGGCGCTTGGGCTGCTGGGAGCTTTGATTTGACTGAGGACTCTTTAGGTGGGACAGATGAGTTCTCCCAAGGGGACAAACACCCCCCTCCGTCCACTCAGTGGGGGAATGAACGATGGTTTAAGAAAAAAAAATTAAAGTTAGGATGAAAAAGCATCCTCTAAACAGAAGCACTGACATACTTCCTTTGTTGTGGATGTGTGCGCATTAATATTGATTTTTATTCTTCTGGGGTCTTTGAACATCCAGTTTGGTGCCACCCCTCAGGGGAACATGCCCTGTGCACACCCGATTAATGCTTTGTCATCTGTAATAACTCAAGTCTTTGACACCCTGATATTAATATTAGTATTTGGTGTTTCTTTGTGGTTGCTTTTTTTGTAGTTGTTTCTGCTAACCTTCAGTCAGTCTGTCTGCGGCAGAAAGAGAGTTTAAGAGAGTTGCATGGACTCAGATATTAGGAGTCAGAAAGAAAGGGAAAAATATCGAGGAAAGAAAAGCGATAAAAGAACAATTTGGACAGGACTAGTTTTCCCTGAGGAGCTCAGGTAAATTTGTTTTATTTAAATCCTGATTTGAACGTGTCTGTGAAAAATTACAGACAAC
>JAPMNU011395918.1:0-14976 GCA_029874995.1 Alburnus alburnus
TGTGTGTGTGTGTGTGTGTGTGTGTGTGTGTGTGTGTGTGTGTGTGTGTGTGTGTGTGTGTGTGTGTGTGTGTGTAGTTTTAGAAATGTGATACTCTTATTTTGATTACACAGCCTTCCATTGTAACGGTATTGGTATAAACACATTCCTAATTAGAGCATACATGAAACATACATCTGCAGTCGTAACAGGCTGACCGTGTCTCTCGTTTGGTGAGGTCTAAAATGCGCCCCTGGTTTCAGACCCGTCTGTTTCCATGGCTCCTAAGCGAGTTCAGCAACTGTCTGTTATGTAAATAAAGAAAATTCCACTCATATCTGGAATGAAACGGCGTCTGGAGTTCCAAGTGATTTTGACTCTTGGTAAAAACAGACTGGTCTACATTAATTAGCTGGTGTGGCCGTGATAACCTTGATTTCAACTTTCAAGAAGCGATTAAAAATCGTGAGATGACATAAGTTTGCTGTAGGGTGATGAGACTGCAATTGCCTTTATCTGACACTCACACACAGGCACCAGAGGTTGCTAACAGAACTTCATTTAAACACCCACAGACACCATATTAAGCCAGCAAACACCCACTGAACGCTGCTATTAACACACCGTGAGCATGAGGGATGACTGTGCAGAAGGTTCATGTGCAAACCATTGCTTTGTGTATACATATGCCGAGATGTAATTTACAAGGTCATCTTGAAACTCAATCACTTGACCCTGAACATTCCAGCAACCCTTCACACACACACACACGCACACACACTGCAGCCGCCACACTCAATGAAATATAAAATAAACACAGCACTTTCAAATAAACAGCAGAAGGAAAACTCAAACTTCCATTTCAGTGACATGAGAGAAACAAGAAAGACCCTCTGGCCAATAGTGAAAACAGAGAGCAAAAACAAAAGGAAACAGAAAGAGAAAGAAGGGTTTCTACTTAAACTTCACTAATGCATCTTTCACTACTACCAGACTAAGAATTAGTGGGCGTACACGCAGTCACATGTGCCGTTGTTTGGTGAATTTTCACTGGCGAAATAGAGTCAGAATCCATGTGATCGGGAAGATTTCCCCTCACAGATTTCGCAAAGGGTTCAATTTCTCCGCGTTGACCAAAGCTGTTTGGTTCGAACGTGACTTCTGTGTGAGCATTGACATACTATTGACAATATGCATTTTTTCACTGAAATGTTGCTATTGTGAACGTACCTTTAGGCATGACTCATGGCAGAGTGAGTGTGACCACTTTAACCACTAATACATTCATTTAACATGATGGCTAATACATAAGAAAAATATTAAGGACATACATTTACACTAAAACAATTTTTTTATTTTATTTTAAGAGTTACCTGACCACTGAAAAAATAGTCCCTGACATATAAACTTACCTAGTTGAAGGTTATAGTCAGCTGCTATGGGTGCTGAAGAGCTGTTTCACATTAAAGGTAGGGCCGGCAATTTTCAGAGCGGCTAGCAATAGCAAGCTAGCTTTGAAAGCATGAGATCCCACCCTCCCTACAGAGCGCTTCATTTGCATCAAATGCAATGATTGGACGAACATTTTATGGTCCTACGCCTTCCACAGACGATATATATACATATAAATACATTTAGACTACTTAACTTGGTGATTGCTATCAGGATGTGAAGAGAATTTCAATCAGTATAACTAAAATCGCCTACCTTGCCTTTAAGCAAACTAAGCAACAAGAGTAGCTAGGCTAACCTGGCAAGATAACAATAACTGTAAAATAATAAGTAAATGTTAACATCTCCTCTGATATTGTAGCAGACAAATGACATTTTTGCTTCTGATCGGTCCATCACTTGAAAACTGATAATATAATATGAGAACTTTTGAATTGAGATGTCCAAAAAGCACGATTTACATGCATGTGTATATAGAAAAACAATTATAAAATAGTGCAGACAGAATACAAAATGCATTCTTTGTTTAAGTCAACTTAAAGACCTCAAGAAATCAAAATCTTCAGACAATGTCTGACAGCTTCAAAGTCATCTTTAAATTAAAAATGAAAAAGATGAACTAATACCACTAGTGGCTGACGGGTTTGGGCTATTTAGAAAAAAAGTAAGCCTTTCAATATGTCCTGGCCAAAATGTTCTGCTTTAACAGCGAATATTTCGACAAGAAATAAGCCATTTCACTGCTGCTAAACTCCACACTTCTCACTTTCTGTTGTGAAATCTGTTCATGATTACTGCCTCAGACGCTTTCAGCACAAACTGAAATAAAAGAAGGCACGTAAACCCTCAGCTGGTCGTCCAGGTGGGGCGCTGGAACGAGGAATGAAAGGTGGGAACAGGTGTGTGTCCATGGACGGGGTCAATACTAAAGATAGAGAGATGAAAGAGACGACAGATTATAAAGGACTGAAGATAAAGGCATTAAGATGGACTGACACACAACACCTTCAAATACCAAATCCAGCTGCTTCCTTCCCATGATGCACTTGGGTTTGTGTGAAACAGAGAAATAGAACAGTTTCCCAAACTGGGGTTTGTGAGTTCATGAAAAGCTAATAATTAAATCTTAAAAATGTCAAATAAAATAAATATAACAATATTGTGATACAAATAAATGTACACAAAAAAATGTAAAACACTAATATTTAAACTAAGTCAAATTTATTTGTATAGCGCTTTTCACAATGCACAATATTTCAAAGCAACTTTACAGAAAACCATGACCATAATGTTTATAATATCTTAATATCTTCATGCCTTACAGTCGCATTTTGCAGATTAGAGCTGGGCGATAATATAGTTTACATTTTGCAACGATACAAGCAATCAATCAGTTGAGATTTGGTCACATGGGAGGCACTGATATACGTATCATGTGACCATTAAATGACATTAGAGAACCGTGAATGTCAAATGTGTTGTTAAATTATTTAAAATATATTATGTTTTATGTTAAAGGTGTTAAGCTAAAAAGGTTTGTGAATCACTGAAATACTGTATAAAGCTAAAGAATGGACCAATTAGACTAACTGGTCAGGTACGATGAACCCTAAATAAAAATTAGTAATTTTAAATGTATGTTTTATATTTTACTTATTTCATCAAATGTGTATTTTTATATATACAGTATATATAGTGTCTATTAAATTGGAAAATTACTGCAAAACAACTACCTGTTACTTTTCTCACTGCTGGTCAGGCTGGACCAATCACAGTCATTTGTGATTACCGGAAAAGAGTTTGCTGGGACGGATGTCACGTATCTTTAAAATGAAAAGTTCTACAATATAATTATACATTTTAGAGTACAAATATCTCCAATAATACAAAAACGCCAGAACATGAGTGTTGGTCCTCATCATTAACCTCGGTTAATAATACACTACAGCACAGGCTCCAGACTGACTACACACAGAGTGCTGTTTCTGAGCGTTACTCTGTGCAGTACCGCTGTTCTCTATCATTAAAATGCCATTAATAAATCAAGAAAGTTCAGGCTCCAGACTGACTCACATACACAGACACACCTGAGCTGCATTCAAAATCCATTAAGTGTGTTATCACACAGAGACCGGAGGCTCATTCAGCCTCGTTCTGAGATCATGAGTTCATGCAGGTGAATGCAAACACACTCTCAGCTCTCTGACCACAACACTGGAAACCAAAGTCGTCGCTGTCTTCATTATTCCTCATTTTGAGGATTCTGCAAAATATACACTACTGTTCAAAAGTTTGGGGTCAGTAAGTTTTGTTTTTAAAGAAATCAATACTTTTATTTAGCAATGATGCCTTGAGCTGATTTAAAAAAATACTTTTATAATGTTACAAAATATTTCACTTTCAATTCATCAAAGAATCTAGAAAAAAAAAAGCACAACAATGTTTTCAACATTGATAATAAGAAATGTTTCTTGAGCAGCAAATCATCATATTAGACTGATTTCTGAAGGATCATGTGACACTGAAGACTGGAGTAATGATGCTGAAAATTCAGCTTTGATCACAGGAATAAATTACATTTTAAAATATATTGAAATAGAAGAATAGACAATAATATTTAACATATTACACATATATTAAATTTTACTGTATTTTTAATAAATGCAGCTTTGGTGAGCAGAAGTGACTTCCTAAAAATAGTAAAAAATCCTACTGACACCAAACTTTTGAATGGTAGTAAAGTTTATGGCATCATATCTTAATAAAATATTATAATCTTCAAAGTCTGGCTTGACAGTTTTAAACACAATTTTACAGAAATTATGCAAAAAAAAGAGTATAAGTCAAACTCAGAAAGGATGAAAGCAGCGTTCACCTCCATTGATTTTCAGTCTCTGCAGTTTCCATCATGTTACTGTGCAATTTAACAATTTTAGTGGAGAAAAAAAAAGCAGAGAAAAATTATTTTCACTGTCATAATTTATTCCAGCCCACATAGGAATAATATCTAATCAGCTTTGGCCACTTTATGAGAACATTTTACTGGCGGAAAAAAGCCTTTCACAGAAATCTCCAGTTCATTCATATGGAACGTCCTGTAAAGCTTGTCTGCGTTAGCAACAGTAACCATGGGGGGCAGAGATTAGTGAAGGCTTGATTAAAAAGCATGAAAATAAAGTGATAAAACCATATATTTAGTATGTACAAGACGTAATGTAACAGCCAAGCATTCATGTCTACGCTTAGCCTACTTGCGTACTTAGCCAACGGTCAGTCATCGGCCAACGGTGAGGTTTCAAATTCTTCAGGAATTTTGGCCGATTTAGCTTGATGAATTACCGTCCATCGGCGTCGGCGCCATCGGTGAGAGAGAGTACTCTGATTGGCTGTTCAGCTGAGCAGAGCCGAGTCAGCGCACGAATATAAAAGCAAAAGTGATGAAAGCGAGCAAAGAAGTCAAGACAGCACAGACACAAGGCTATTCTAATTTTAAATTGTGAAAAATATCTTACCTGTGAAAAATATGTTCATATTAACATATTAATTTCATATTATAATTTCATATTTCATATCTAATATTCATATTTCATATTCATATTTCATATTTCATATTCATATAGCATATTTTCATATTGAATATTTTTATATTGAATATTTTCATATTGCATATTTTCATATTGAATATTTTCATATTGAATATTTTCATATTTTGTTTTCGGTTTGTATCTGCAGTTTCTTTTTCCATTTTTGAATGACGTATATAGATTACCGATACCTCCTGATGCAGACATCAGACGCAGAACGCAAGTGCTAGCTGACAGACGCCTGTAGTCCTCTTGGTGTGTTCCAGCGCAGATATTCGGCTGAAACGCAGCCGACGCGAGGCGACAACACAGTCAGTTTTCGTCTCCGCTAGTTCTTTTACGTTGGCTTGGTGTGTCATGGCCTTTACACTATGTTTCACTATGACTGTACACTCTGTATTGTGTTCCCACTTGGCATCAAAATACGTGACTAACAAAATTACATGCAAGCAAATCTCAGTTTCTCGGTATTGTGCCGTTTCAAACAAGCTTTTGTTTTTTTCTATTCCTCTCTTCAACACCTCGGTCTTTCCCACACTCCAGAGATCCAGTGTGGCGCTGCATCTGCCGGCTGTCCGTCACAATCTTCTGGACTCCAGCCATCAAACCAACTGCAGCTGGACGGCCCATGATATAGTCTCCGTGAGCAGCTTAAAGCAGAACATTAACTTTCAAGAGTGACTATACTGTAAAACTAAATCTAAATCACATCATTTCTCCAACAGGTGGTCGCTGACAGTAAAAAGACAAAACTATAACGGTCATTATTAATCAGAGCCATCGGAGAATAAACCTGAAAACCTCCCAGGGAAAGAGGTGAGAAGGTGATGAGAACGCTGATGACAGGCAGAGCAGTAAAAGGTGAAGGAGTTTTTCCTCTGGGATGCGAGACATGCCTTCTTTCCAAGCCAAACAGAAATTGAGCGATTCAGAGAGGTGTGACTGAGGACTGAAGACGTCCTGCGAAGACAATCACACAACCTCAAGACTGAAAGGGTTTGGCTTTAATTATTTTCTCACCTGAATCTTTTAGACTTTCTGTGTTTCTCACGCTGTCTGACCATAAATCACCCAACTAAATAAACCAATGTTGGTTCAGGCGGCTGATGCTGTTCACCAGCGAATCTTCTTGGTGGAACTGGTTGAGTAAGAATGTATTCCCGGTTAGGCTTCTGGAAGAAGTTAGTTGCTGGTCTGAGGTTAGTCATCACACCCACGGACCGTTGCCTGAACGTCTGATGCATATGGCAGACAAACACTTCAAGAACGTCAAAGTCATCATTTGATTGGTTGAATTTTCCAGGATTTCCAGGAGACGTGTGTGTGTCGCGTTCTTTAACGGTCCGTCTGAAGACAAAGCCGTCATGAAGCCAAACCCCCTCATGGAAGAAGAAAGTCGATAACTGTGATAATGCGCGCTTATCAGGATCAACTAAACGCTGGATGTTTCAAAAGTAGCAGTGTGAAGTTCGCGGCTCCACTGATTAAATTAAACTCTCATTAAATGACTAATTTACTAGATGCACGCTGGTCTGTTATCGTAGGGACATCAACTTTATATTTTCACACCCCTTAATATGACGCGTAACAAAACAAACTGTGATTGTTTGTTTTGCATGTTGGTCAGATGTCCCCTTGGGCGATCCTTAGCCAATGAAAGCTGCGATGGAGTCCAGACCTTCTGCCATCGGTCTGGCTACGCGAGACTAGTCTGAGGTGGTCTACCAGCACTAACCAACTTGACCAAGATGGCCTACTAGGCAGTCCTGCTCATCAATCATCTAGACCAACCAAACAAGTCTTTAAACGATTGGTATTTGTATCATGGTATTTCATTTTCTGATCTTGGGTTTTATTTGTGTAATGGTAATGGAGGTCTTTTATTTTGACGTTCACTCGCGAGAGCGGATATATTGCGCGTGTGCTCCAAACATTTCATTACGGAACGAGACCCAGACATGGTCGTGGCGTCAAAGGTTTACGGTTTGCAAGGAGTTTAAAAGGATTTAGCTCCTGGTTTAAATGGAGAACAAGCTAAGGTTATGGACTTCCTATTATCATTATGTTGTTGTTTTGATTTGTCTTCTTTGTATCAAGATTACTTGTTTGTTGTTGTTTTGTATGATGTTCAGGTATGATGTTTAGGTATGTTTAAGTCATTAACCTTACTTATTTGGTTTTGATGTATGTTTATTTCAAAGTTTATTCATTTTGGTGTTTTTTTTTTTTTGTACAAGCTCTTACATTGATTCTCAACGAGTCATGGTGGTGTAATTTGTGGTGGTGTAATCTTATCTGTGATGACGGACATTCAAATAAAGTGTGGGAATCATCAGTCAAAGTCAAAATCAAATCAGTCAATCATGCTGCACAATTTGGCCAAAGATAATGCTATAATATATCAATATGACTACATAATAATAAGAATAAGAATAATTAAAATCCCTACTTCTATGACTAATACTAATAACAGCACTGTAATATAAAAGTAATAATATAATAATTACAATATGAAAACATTTAGCAACACATAATAATATGTATCACTGTAAAACAGAAAATCAAGTATTTAATAATAATAATTATTACAATACTTTTATTTTAAAGCACAACTGTTAAATTACAATACTAATATTTGTGGCTGACATAAAAAGTGCTTCTCATTACAAGTTTGGGAAGATGGTTGGCGGATGATCCCAAACGCGACCCAAACTCAATACACATGCAAAGTTGAGTTTGTGTGGAGCAGCATTTACTCACGAGCTGCTCGCGTGTAAAAGAACACAGTGCTGCGCTTTAATCTGAAACAAGCAGCACATATACTGATTTAATTCAATGGATTTGATAATCGCACTAAGCCATATCATGATTTAGATTTTATTTCAATTAATCGTGCACCAATAGTAGTTTCTACATCCAGACCTGCATCCAAACACACACAAACATGCGAAGGCCTTGTCAACAGGGCAGACAGGACGTGCTCATCATAGACAGACACACCGTTGGACATGAGTGAGTTTGTTTGGCGGCAGTGGGAGTGACGTGCAGGAGTGATGGAGAGGGTGAGATGCTGTGGACTGTAAATAAAGTCTGACAGAGACACCGCAGGCTCCTCTGCACTCGGTGGACAGCAGATGAGTTCATTGTGCGTCTGGGTGTTGGGAGACAGGTTGGGAGACAGTGTCTTTATGGGATGGAAAATGATGGGAATGGTTTCACTCTCTTAACCGCTCAGGAGGAGAAAGAGACAGAGTGAGCGCACACAGGCTAACACAACAAGGATAAGAGCAGTCAAGTCAATTTCCGTCACTAGCTTAGATAAAGTTAAGTTACGATTAGTCAAATTTAGCTAAGGTAAAATTTTACTAAAACACAGTGGATCCAAGGAAAATTTGGACACTTAAATCACACTTATAAATGGCAAAAAAACATTAGATAAACATAGTTAAATTATAAATATTTATGTTTAAATAATATTTATAAATTAATCATCAAATTAAAATTTAAATATAAAAAATGCAAAATAATTTAATAAAATGTAAGTTATAAAATTCTAGATTTAATCTAATGATTTACTTAATATTATAAATACCAGTACTTTTTTTCTCTATAATTTAAACACAAATATTATATTTTATTAAATGGTAAAATATTATTGATTATATTATTAATATTTATTTATCTACATTATTTAATTTATTAAATAAATATAATATTTAATATCAATAAAATATATCATTGAATAAAATAACATTTATACAGCAAATACAAAAATTAGATTCCTTCAATACGCAATTAAACCTATTTCTGGAAGGCACAGTAATTGAATATTAATAGAACAAAAAAAAAAAACGAGGTCTGTCTAGAAAACACACACACACACACAAATAAGTGTGTGAGAGAAAGAGAGTCTGTTGTATAAATTAAACACTGAGTGATTTCAAAGCTGGACCTCCAACTGTGTGTAAAACAAGTGTTAGGCAGCTGAGAGTCTGGTCCAACACTACAAACGAGAAACACACACAGCAACACCTGGCTGACCATTTGGTACACCATCTATGAGGTTTGCATAAGCCAACATACAGAACACCATAAAGCACATATACATACTAACAAAGAATTAAAACATGCTTCATAGGAGAGAAAACTCACAGATAAGATCTCATTAATCTCAATCACTTCTCCTAGACAGAGCTGTAACCGTCATAGACATCACCGGGGACATGTCAATGACCTATTCTTAAACTTTTATGTCCGTTCCTCTCCCAATCTAGCATATTTGATTGCCCCGAGATACCAATGAGACTAAATGGAGAGCAAATGGAAACTTTTACTGAAGTAACCTTTCTCTAAAGAAAAAAACTACAGTATCTCCTATAAAGTCCCAAAAGAGATATTAATAATGGCTTCAATCATATCAAGACACCAAAGTCTGCAATGAACAATCAGAGATCTCAATATAAACTCAAGTATTTCTCAAGAACAAATTATCTGCTATCCATATTCATTTTATAGCTCTGTACTGTTGACTATTGACTCATCTATTTTTATTTCTCCCAAGGAAATTTTAGGAGAAACATCTTGGTACTTAAATGAAACAACTGAGAACTCAATTAAAATATCCAGAGCAACATCTGAGTGAATGTGAATGTGTGTGGTCGCTCCGTTGAGCAGAGACCAGCTGCATTACAAATCCTGCATTAGAAACACGCAGTCCGTAAATTTTCTGAAGGTTGACACTCACCCAAGCTCTCCTCCACGAGTCCCAGAAGTCCAATGACCAGCACGCAGACCCAACGCAAGCAAGTCCTCAAGAGATCCATCTTCCGTGTCTGCAACTCCAGGCAGGGAGCGAGTGAATCCCTCAGCTGTCTGCTCAACACACTCTTGAGTGTGTGTGTGTGTGTGTGTGTGTATGTGTGTCCGCTACAGAATGTGCGAAACTGCACACCCCACAGCAGTCTCAATCACGGCTTCACACCGACTGCCCAGAGAGAGAGAGAGAGAGAGAGAGAGAGAGAGAGGGAGGGAGAGAGAGGAGGGGATTATTCACAGTCTTACACACAGTAGCCTCAGTGTAGTTGGGCCAAACCCCGCCCCCACTTTAAGACCACGCACCCATATTTTCAAATCCCCCTCCCTTTGCCTTTTTTAACCAAACACACCAGTTGCATGGAATACTAGCATACTGTGTCCTGCATACTGTGCAGTATAAAACTTCTTTTTGTGTGTGTAAAAATGTCTTAACTTTTGGCAGCTTGATCAAGTCAAGGTGTTAAAAATCCTATTAAAGATCGCAGGTTAAGTACATTGCATTGTGGGATACAGTATTCCAGTCCAGGACAGTCTGCATACTGTGCATACTACAAAAACAGACAGTCTGCATACTGTGCATACTACAAAAATAGTATGCATAGTAGTAAGATTGTGTGCTATTTCAAACAGCCACTATTTCATGCTTGTGATTTTGATTGACAGCTCAATTCAAATAATAATGCATGGTTGATTAACATTTAAACTGGAGCGACAAAAACACCACCACAATACCATTGTTTCTGCAGTTCATGGTACTACAATAAAAATTCAGAACAGGCTGTGCAGATCGGAACAATCCGAACACTTCAAGAAAGGAGAGCGAGAGAGAGCACACTAAAACTAATAAACAAGCAAAACAATGAGAAAGAGGTCAAACAAATGAAACAAATGAGGCTTCTGGATAACCAATCAACCAGTAAATCTGCGAAACACACAAACACACACATTTCTGCCAAACATAACGAGCTGGGATGGAGGTCATCTCTAAGCTATGACCTGTGACTCTTCTTCCCATTTGTACTGGGTTGACCTTTAACACATATCAAACCCAGTCCAAATAAAGCTGGAGAAAAAAAAAAACATCAACACGTACTGTACGTTTTGTTCCTACATAGGCCACACACTCATTCATGTTAAATATGGTTGTCACTTTTCTTCTAGACACTTTATCTTGTTCTAGAGTTCAGTTATCAACTGGAGTGGCAACCAAACATTCAGAAGGGCTTTTCACACTTGAGAAAGTTAACCCTGGGTCATCCTAAACCCCGGGTAAACCTGGGCTATCTTGATTAGAGGTTGATTGATTGATCGGTTTTGCAGATTAATCGGCACCAGTAACCAATTGCTCCAGCAAAAAATATACCGATAGTTTTTCTGGGTTGGTCCCTTGCTAGAAACGGCAGAGAAGAGTCCGCTGTCATTATACAGTACAAGAGCGGCCTCTAGAGGCCAAATCACTGACACCTTGTGGAGTTTGTTTTGACACGTGAGATTTAGGTGCGGATTTAAAACATAGAAAAACGAACCAGTATGTGTACAGTACATGTTTTCATATCTTTACAAATGAATTAATTTGTTGACTAAATGCTGGATTAATAGAGAAAGAACAGCAGTATGTTTGCTGTCAAGTCTGAAAGGACACATACACAGTAGTTCCTCAAGCGGTTAAAACAATGTGACAAACATACACTGACCCAAGTCTGACCCAAATGATTAATGTCACGATTATTACTCTGTATTTGCATTCATTTATATCCAGCTGGTCACTTTTATGCATTCGTTAACCAGCGAAGTTGCACATTTAATGCTAGCGACATGAGAAAGCATATTGTATGGTCATGCAGCCGACAAAAACAGATAAACAAATCAGAAACGCATTCAATTTCAGTTCTTTTTTATCGTCTCTGTAATACATATTTTGTTATTTGGAATCACTCCGCCCAAGTAGCAGTGCTTCGCCTTTTGAGAATATAGTTCCCAGTATGTATACGGTTAAGATGGCTGTGTCTCATGTGACCTTGTTATTTGTACACGCTGTGACTATACAAATCACAACATGCAAATAGGAAAACGTTGGCATTATTTTGTCACTTATTGGGCGCAGTATGCTAGCTGGAGCCATTTACCTCCAGTCTTTGTGCTAAGCTAGGCTAGCGGTGAGTGCGTCAGACAGAGTTACGGCACACACGGAGATGAGAAGGGTATGTATGGACTTATCTAACTCTGGGGGATACGGTGAATAAGATAAAGTCCCAAAAAGTCGTCGTGTTCCTTTAATGATGTTGCCAATACCTAATTTTACACAGTAAAAGTCATGAGGAACAGCTGTAGCAGAATATGATGTCAGAATCAAATAAAAAAAGAAGGAAAGTAATGAACCTTATGAACTCCTCGCTTCATTTTGTTCACTCCTTGCTGATATAGTTAACTAAACTGCCGTGCTCTACACAGGAATTAGAGAACGAGTCAACAATGAGGGTAGATTCCTGTGCTGGAGTCGACCCCAACTCCAGGGCTATTCAGAGTCAGGGAATCAACTCTTTTGGAGTCGAATGCCCATCACTCATTTTATGTTACTTTAAAATGTAAGGACGTAGCTTAGGGATTGGAGCAGAACTACAGCGTTTCTATTTATTTTCTGTCTGTTCATGATGATCAAACGAAAAATCCAATGTATCAAATCAGCAAACACACATTCCCCACTAAAGCCATAATGGCACCGGCACCCTGACTAACACCCGCCGATCCGTTCCATCTGTTACCCGGCCCACACAACAAACTCATCTTCCAAATGTTTGCTCCTGTTTTCACAGCTGACAGAAGCGATGCGTTAGTCTGTTACAGGAGCGTTTGTCAGCTTTTGGTTCATGTGAGTGTGTGTTTTGATGCCATTAGGAGAGGTGAGTGTGTTGTCGCTGCCATTATGTGGGGTCATAAAGCGAGGTGTTGATTGTCCAAATGTGGAGGTGTAAGAATAAGCAGCAAAAAATAGACCTTCAGCTGTCTGAACAACACACGCATGCTTTCTAATACTGTGATCTCCTAAATAGCACTGAAACTAATAAAAGCATAAACTGTTTAAGCCTGTGGCTGCTCAGACAATGGCTCTGTTCCTAACCCTAGTGAACTGGATTTGTAAATCGTATTTTAAGGCTGTACTCAAAGATATCTTGGGCAAATTGTAAGGGAGCATTGCATTTATCTGGGATTGCGTGAAAGCAATGCATTGCTTTTTTCTTTCTTTTCGGTTAATTGTTATGCTTTCTATCGTATGCTGTTACCTGTATCTGTACAGCACTTTGGGGCAGTAGTGACTGCTTGTAAATGTGCTTTATAAATAAACTTTGACCTTTGACCTTTGATTGCAACAAGCTCAGTGGGAAAAAAACACTGGCAGACAAAGTGAGAGAATGTAATTATAAATACTTAACACTTTCATACAATGCAAGGTTTGAATTTTAAACGTAATTCAATATCTATCATCAATCATATCAATGTTTATGTGGTTGTAACATCACATATGATGCAGCTCACTATGCTTTGGAGTAGAGCTTCTGTGTGTAAGTGTGTGCGAGAGAGTACCTCAAAGGTCAGAGGTCAGTGTAATGACCTGAAGAGCTTCAGCGACCTCACACCTGTTTGAGATCATCCGTTTGGTCACATACCATCACACACACACACAATATACTCCAGTGTTGTCTGGACCAGTATTTAGCAATGAGCCACTGAACTCACAGCTATCAATAAGCAATGCAACGTCCAATTTGTGAACGAATCATTCATTTGAACTGGTTCTTTTTAATTCAATGTTCAAAACAAGACAGTCTGAATGAATCTAAGCTGTTCGGAATGGCATACCACTAAATTATTTTTACAGAAACCAGTATACTGAGCACGGTATACTCACTACTACAACATATACAGGACACAACCAGACCACAATGCAGGGATACTAGAAATATTGTATCCCACAATGCAATGCACCTGACTTTCTTGCTTAACGTTTTGAATGCAAAAATGTAAAGTCATTTTTACATAAAATTGGACAAAAAATACAAAATACCTGTTTTAGCTCAAAATGATGTCTGGGACATGCTATTGTTTGAATAATAAGAGGGTGAGTAAATAATGACTTCCCAATTTTTGCATGAAAAAAAATCTAAGTTTGTCATCTAAATTTATCATAACCGTTTCAATGCACTAAATGCTTGTTGTTTTGCATTTTATTATTGTCTAGATAGAATCAATGGAAATGGTCAACGGCACACAGACAGTGAGGCAGAGCGTGTGCGTGTGTGTGTGTGTGTGTTAGCGGGCCGTGAGGGGAATGTGTTAGAGTTCAACATGGGTGAATGGAACATAATCAGCACATGCAGACTGCTCCACATTTATTCTGCTTAAACAAAGACAAACACGCACACACTTTCACACACTAACGAGGGCCATAGCGGCTCCGCTGCCACCTGGCTCATCCCTCCAATTAAGCATTCCCTAACGAGGTGCCAATTAGAGGAAAAGAAAGAATGATACAAAAGCAAAGGGTCGCAGAGGGCAGAAAACATTAAACAGAGAGAGAAAGAGACAGAAAACAAGGCAAGAGGAAGTAATAGCAATTACACATGACAAGACAGAACGCAGACAGAAATGTGTCTGTTTAGACTCTATTTGATCTATTTTTACTTTTTTCATGTTATTGTCAGGAGTTTGAAGGGCAAATGTTTAACATTTGTAAAAGTGCTAAAAGTGGTCAAAGGAAGCCCCTATTCACATTAAATCTTTCTGGCAGTTAAAGATCATGGTGGACAGAAAGGTTGTGGGTTCGAAGTACTCTGGACAGAATGTATGTATGGTTGGGCTGCAACGATATTAAAATTCTGGGTGATTTAAAGGTACACTATGTAACTTTTGGTGCTCTAGCGGTTAATAAACAAAACTGAATGCGTCTTTCAGATGAACATTGCAGCTGGAGCTACTTCTCTATTTATGTATATGACGAGTTACTCCGCAGTGGTTGTCGTCCCGCCCGGTCTAAAAAAGTTTGAATGTAGCCGTTTCCATTATCCTCCAAATTGCGCAAATTGAAATTGCGAATTGAAAATACGCCCAATGGAAACACGTCAATTTCGCAAAAACTCCCATTTATCGC
>JAPMNU011396086.1:0-10269 GCA_029874995.1 Alburnus alburnus
GTGTGTGTGTGTGTGTGTGTGTGCGTGTGTGTGTGCGTGTGTGTGTGTGTGTGTGTGTGTGTGTGTGTGTGTGTGTGTGTGTCACCTTGGCTTTGATGTCCACTTTAGCACCATTCTGTAGCAGGTAGCTGACAACATCAGCCTGGCCGGCCCTTGCTGCCATGTGCAGTGCTGTTTCACCTCTCTACAATACAACATTCGTGTCCAGAACATTGGATGAAGTGCATGTGATTTGCAAGCTTTAATATATTAATAAAAAATTTGTTATAAACTTACTATATAACAATATTATTCATGTTATGGAGTACTTTTAATGCAAACAAATTCAAAGGAGTGTATGAATTTTATTATTCAGTATGCCAGTATAGCCAATTATAAAAATTCTACTAAAATATATATTAAAAAACTTTACATATACTTTTTACATATTTACATATACATATATATATTATACTGTACATATATTTTTATCTAAAAATATCAGAAAAGAGGAAGTGAAATCATATGAGTCTTTGCTAAGCCATTTTTCATGCTTGACAAGATTAATCAGATATAACGTCCACCCCATCACATAACATATGATATAAATTTTTTAATAACTATTTTTTTGTATTAATTTAGATTGAGATGGCAAAATGCAATATACTAACACACAAAGTTGTGTGTATGATAGAATGTTTAAAATGATACATACATATTTAAAAAATCACCTTTATAAAATCACAGAATATATGTCTGTGAGTGACTCTATACAAAAAGAGGAAACGTACCACGTTGGTGGTGTTGGGTGAGGCTCCGTGATGTGTGAGCTGTTTCACTATGTTCTCATGACCCATAAACGCAGCAACGTGGATAGGCGTCAACCCCGACTACAAACAATACAAATAAAAATATGAAATATGAAAACTTTACTATAATACTGCTTGTGCAATTAAATTTTAGAAACATATCTAAAACTATGAACATTAAACTCAATTCAAAACTAGACAATACATCTCTAGTGCTTTTATGACACTATATCATATCACATTCGTTTTTAATGAAAGTTCAATCATCATATCTCTCTCGTACCTCAGTGACTGCCTGCATTGATGCTCCATGTTTCAGCAGCAGTTCCATCACCTTTACTCTGTTCTTCTTACAGGCAATATGAAGAGGTGTGAAACCGTTCTGTTGATGTGAACACAAACATGTTACGCTTGACTGAGACAAAACCCACAAAAACCTCCCTTCGGTTGAATGGACCCATGGCATTCAGTAATAAAGCTTTGTGATCTTGTTCATTTTATTTATTTTAAACCTCAAATCAAGTTATTTCTGAGGTTTAGGTTTATTTTTAAACTGTCATCAGAATGTCTCAGTATTTCTATGGCAACAAGCACAACTGTGTATTGTGGAGTGAGAGATTAGCGTTCATACAGCTGCATCTGTTAACAGAGGAAAATGAACCATGTCACCCTGAGAAAGAAATGCAGAGAGAAAAAGGAAAGAGCGAGAAGGTATTTTATGAGTTTGATTGTGTATGGTTCTCTTTTTCCCTCTGCTCTCACCAGGGCTTTAGCGTTAGGGTTGGCCTTCTTATCAACGATGACTTTGGCCACTTTGTAATGTCCGCAGTGAGCGGCCACGTGCAGTGCCGTCAGGTAATCGTTGGTGACATCATCCACGGGGGCATTGTGCTGGAGGAGCAGTTGGACACAGTTCAGGTGATCCCCTTGGGTCGCCATGTGCAGAGGAGACAGACCGTTCTATAGTAAACCAAAAAATAGCATTTAACAAGATTAATAGAGAGTGGTTGATCAATACAGATTTTTTTTCATGCCAAAAGCCGATGTCTTAGAGCAAGGTGGCCGACAGCCAATATACAGCCGCTTTAAATTATATTACATCACACTATTTAATTTATAGATAATAAATAAACCCATGCTGCAATGAAAGTTACATTTATTTTAAATAATATTTACTAAAATGAAAAATGAAAAAGTTGAAAGATTTGTAAAACATGAGTACAAAGGAAGTATGCTGGTACATTTGTGTGCAATGGGAATCATATTTTCTCAAATAAAGGGCAGTAAAGGTAAATTTACATACAGTACACAGTGAATATGACATGAATATGAACACATGAACACAAAGATTTTCCAAAAAGAAAAACATATCGGCCATTGCCGATAATTAAAAAATGCCAAATATTAGCCACTATAATCAGCCTTGATCGGTCGACCACTAATGATCAATTAAAATAAAGGTGCAGGCCACTGAAAAAAAAAAGGGCCATTGTCTATTGTCAATAAAGTGGCAATTTATGAAGCACAGCTCACAAAGAAGTCACTTTTTCACAAAACAATAAGCTGTCTGTTGGTCAAAGCAGAGAATTTGCATGACCAACTGAATGAATGAATGTGAAATCTGCTTGGGGAAAACTTTTACCCCCCAGCGAAATTCCTGATCGCCTGGATTCCTATTGAAATGACCGGATTCGACTGCGAACAATGGTAAATGTGACCAGACAGTGTGTGATTTTTATCAGCATCTGTTACGAATTGCAACCAACAGAAGATACGATGGCCGACAGGAAAAGAAGTAGTCATCTGAGACAGCAGAGAGCAGCCAGGTAAGCAATGAGGTTTCTTTACAAAGATACATTAAGAAATGATGTTTACTTAATTATCCAGTAAACCATATGCTATTGTGAATATTATTGTTACTTGTTCATCATTGTGTCAGTTTTTTATTCGCTGACGTTAGCTAGCTTCTTTGCACGAAGAACAACAATAGTGACGAAACGCCTGTAGAAACATGGTGGCGGAAAATGGATATTTCAATGTAAGGGCACCTACGGTGTACGTAGATAGAAATGGCTCATTCTAAGGTAATAAAAACATAATGGTTCATCATGTTACTGAGTACTTTTAATGCAAATAAATTCAAAGGAGTATATGAATTTTATTATTCAGTATGCCAGTAAGGTAAGTAAGTAAGGTCTTTATACACCACTGAAAACATAGCTATGTATATGATATTGCATTTCTGTCAACATTACACAATGCACCTTTAACTGTTCACTACAAAACTAACTGGATTACTTCTATACAAGCTAAATATTGCAATTGACTGTTCTACACAAAACCTACAGGATAGCCTTAAAATATCAAATGTGCATAGAGGGCCAATGTTTAAAAAAGCTCATACACTATGTGAAGAAATTGATGCATTTACATTAATTAAGTAATTTTGAGAGGCTTGTAAGTATGACAGGAAATCCCTCCTGCTTTGGCACCTAAATCCACAATCTATGGCGAAATGATAGCAAAGAGAGAGAGAGAGAGAGAGAGGGGGGGCCTGATAAATATGTTGTTGCTTCTGTTGAAATATTGGCCACATGGGGGCAGTCTTAGGCATGGCCAGAAATTATGGGTAGACCAGCAATCACACCTGCATATCCACATTCACACACAAATGGGCAGAAATAACATATGGGGTCAAAAAAGTAGATGTCTTACTTTCGTTTTGGACAAGATGGGAGCTCCCCTGTCCAGCAGCATCTCAACAACCTGCTCATGTCCACTTCGTGCACCGCAATGCAATGGGGTTAAACCATCCTATAATAAGCACACACAGATACATGTACAGGCCAACACAAAGATAAAATGTTGCATAAGATTAAATTGTACCCTCTGAGATCATACTCTTAAGAACAGCTGATACCACCGACAAACCTCAGCACCTTCAGATGCTCCACTGACACTACATGCTGACCTGTTTGATATTTCTTGCAAAGCTATTCATTTCAATGTACTGCATTTTACACTTCATTGGATCTTGCCTGCCTGTCTTACGTTACTTATGTGCCTGCACTGAAGACTATATATAATTGAATCATTGAATTGTGCGCCCTTAGGAATTCTAAGCTAATAAGTAACAAACTGTTGACAACCTGACATGTTTACAAGGTGCATAATGTTCTCTGAAACTTGGTCTCATCTGAAACATCCCTGAGGTAAAAGGTCAAAAATGACTTTCTATATATAACTGTAGGAATGTCCTAAGAAGCTGTCTGACATTTTCCTTAAGGTAAAGTACACTGAAGTACAGATTCATTCAGGCAATGTCATTTCTTCTTGTTATTCCTTTACTAATAGTATATTTGATTATAATGATTTCATATTTTATAGTAGTAGATGCCCATTGCCATATTTGTGCATAAACACAACAAAAGTCCAAATTTTAGGTCAGTTTGTGAGTGAGTGTGTGAGTGTGTGTGTGTGTGTGTGGGGGGGGGGGGATCATTAATGATCATTAAATATCACAAATGACAGTAATAATGTTACAAAAGAGTTGAATTTCTATTCATTAAAGAATCATTTCTGAAGGATTATGAAACAGGGAATACAGAAAAAATAGAAAACAGTTATTTTAAATTGTAATAATATTTCATAATATTACTTCTTTAACTGTATTTTTGATCAAATAAATGCAGCCTTGGCGAGCATAAAAGACTTCTTTCAAAAACATTTGTGTGTGTGTGTGTATTACCTTGGTCTTGGCATCAATTTTTGATCCTCGGTCCAACAGCAACTTCACCATGTTTCCATTTCCTCTCTTAGCCGCCACATGCAGTGGAGTGATGTCATTCTGCATGCGACCCACACAAACATCAGAAGATACACAGTGGGTACAAAAGATGTAGTCACAATCAGACTTCACAGAGAATCTAAATTGCATAACTATGTATAAAATAATAATATAAAAATCATAATAATGATAATAATATAGTTTTATGGAAGCATACACATTATCCTGAACTGCATATGAGATGCATTGTGACTGTGTGACCCTCGAGCTGAAGTAGATTCATGCATGCGCTTGTTTGGACTGTGCCGGCCATATGACAGTTTAGAGGTTTCAGTTGGTAGGGCATTTGGCAGATTCACACACACACACACACATATACATGTGAGCATGTGTGCACACAAAGAGCCTTAGGCAGATCATTTAGCTCATTCATCAAATCACTTATGGAGCATTTTAGGCTTCAGTCTGGTTACAATTCTGTATACAACATTAATGCAATACTGCCCCGTCTGATGCTCAGAGGAACTGCATGTCCATGGTCAAACTGAAACCAGGTCTGGCTGCATTTTGAATGGAAATCAATGCACCTGAAAACCCTATTATAAATGTGTGGACTGAACTCAGTAAATAATTTGGGAATATTTAAGAGAAGATTTAAAAAGACTATGGGGAACCTTTTGCCCTATAATCTGTTATCATTGTCCACTAAAGCTTACCCTTGCCATGAAGTCCACTGCTGCTCCTCTGTTTAACAGTAGTGTTGCAACGTTGATGTTTCCATAATGGGCAGCAATGTGAAGAGGAGTGAAACCGCTCTGATAAAAGAAAGAAAGAAAAAAAAAAGACAGAACAAAACGGTTAAAAAAAAATAACTTTCAGTCCATTAAATTACCTGCACTTCTTATGTCAAATGTCTAGACATTTGCATTGTGTTTGGGATTATCTAAATACAGCTGCTGCGTCCAAATTCTCATTCTATATAGTAGGAACCACATTTGGTTTGAAACGTACTTCGACCGTTAAAAAAGTATGTTCTACTGTATATAGTATGACTGTGTGTAGTATGAATGAAATGCGGACATACTACACCCGCCATGTTGACTATCATGTGACCTACCAGCGTCAGTTGCGTCGCTTCACTGCCAGTCACAAATCCTCTCCAGTGGACACATGGGATAGTATGAGTGTCCATCAAATGCACACTTCAGAATCTCACCAGAGGTAGTAGGTACTTTTCGCCTACTGTTTTATGAATACTATGAATTTGTACATATAGAACTCACATACTGTTTTTCACCGACTATATAGAATGGAAGTAGGCATATTCGGACGCAGCGATTGAGTGTTCAAGATAACTTGTCAAATTTTGACCGAAAAATGTATATGCAAAATCCTCTTGCTACTAAATACTATCTTCTCTTTAATGGTTAAACGAAATTATATAGTCATATTACAAAGGCTAATGATAAGACTTGGCTATTTATACTGTATTCACTACATTCTTCAATAGAAACTGGATCTGAGTGTCTGGATCTGAGAGTTATTTCAAAACATCAACTATTTTTGGACTATAAGAACATTTTGAATATGCGAGGCGAGATGGAGGTGTCTTGTAGGCTGCATTGCAGCAAAGGCCTTCCAGTCATGGAGATTTCCATCTCAATTAGCCAATAATCCGACACAAAGCAGGTGGTACTCAGCATAGCCCTTCCCTTCTGTTTGCTCTCTCTTATCTCCAAGGGAACGGGGCTCCACCCATTTTGAGGGGAATTATTGCAATTATTAGCCACAGGCATGAATGGAAAAACAGCAGGGGTTTAAACATTTCCAGTTGCACACCAATAAACCAGAGACAAGAGACAACACATACTGTCACCTATTCTCAGATTATCACCATAAAGTCATCATGACCAATGCATTCAAATTTCTATTCCCTCAGAAAATCCTTTAAATGTTTATGTAGATAATTATACTGGGATGGATACATTAGGAATATGACTTTAGCAATATGTTTTTGTTAGTTTGCAATTTGGCAATGTTCTCTATCATGCAAAACTGTGAAATATAAATCTACACAGTCAAACTGCTGTTGCTTGCCGTGTGGGCAAACCTGACCATGCACATGTGCAGATTCTTTTTGCAACATTGCAACAATCCTAAACAGCTAGATTTCCAGCTGTTTAAGTGAAACCGAGGGAGTTTTTGTCTAAAGGCCCATGCACAAGCCCCAGGGAGGAGGACTAAACTGACAGACCGTCTCATCTCTGTAGCTGGCCAGCCGGGTTCCTCTTTCACAGCCAAACCAAGTGAAAAATGTTGGAACAACATGCTTCTTCCAGTTAGTAATAAAAGTTATTGAAAAGGTCAAACTTAAAATTGTACCGTTTTCTCACTTCTACAGTAGCAGGATGTGCCAGTGAAGTGACCTTTGCATTATGTAATACTCTATTCTAATGACTTCTCTTTGAATCTCCAAAAGGCCAGATGGACTTTCACAAACTTTATAAACGTTTTCACACAGTCCAAAATACTGTATTGCAATGATTCTTATTTGTCATAAGAATATATTAAATGTTTTCAATTGCTTGACTTTTAAGACATGAAAAGCTGAATATACTCCTTAAAAACCCCATGAAATGGTTTGATGGTAGGAAAAGAAAATAGAATGTTAGCGCAACCAAATCCAGACCGAATCAACATTTTGGAGGACAATATCAATATTTTGGCCTGTTTCCTTTAAAAGAGAATTCAATTAATGTGCATCTGATTAAAGTTATTTTGTGACTCAACCCATGAAAAAGCTCCAATTTTGACATCATATGATCTTAAAATGTGACAAAAGCAATGATCATGTTTGATCTAGGTAATGTCTAGTCTCACTGTCTGCACGTCTGATGCATATGGCACACTTAACTGCAAACACATTCGTCATCTGATTGGTTGAATTCTACAGTATGTCCGGTGTTCTTTAATGGTCCGTCATGCAACAAAGATGTTGTGACGCCAAAACCCCTCGTGGAGGAAGAGTGCCGTCATGTTTACAACTGTGACGATGAGCGCTTATCAGGATCAACTAAACGCTGGATTTTCAAAAGTATGTGAAGCATGTAAAGTTTGTGGCATAGACGCTTTAAAATACATTCAAGAGTTTTACACACCAGTCTAGGGACATCGACGTTACATTTTCACACCCCTAAACATGACACAGAAAAAAACGAATTGTGATTGGTTGCTTTACACGTCAGTCAGACCGCCTCAAGATCTTGTGCTTTATTTACTCCACATGTTGAAGGTTCTTAACCTCGAGAAAATCTCTCTACAAACAGCAGTATCTCAGATCAAAGGGCTCTAAAAAATGAAACACTTGCACCAACAGTTTATATTCACCACTATCAACATCATTACCAGCAACTAAACAAAACCACTGATAAAACCCTTTAACCAATCAGAAAGCTGCATGTTGAGATGTGGAACCACGGCCCATAGCTGCAGAAATCAAAGCATGCTTCAGCCCTCCACCCAAAGCATTGTCTCATTCCTCCATCCCCACATAGCAAATAAGAGAAGAGAAAACAGGAAATGATACGAAAATAGAGATGGTACAACAAGGGTGGGGGCAACACTAGGGGGTGTTCTAGGCAAAGCAGGGGGTGGAGGTGGGGGTCAACAGCTTATCATTTTCATGGGTAAAATGTTTATCATGGGTATACCTCTGTTGTTCTATTCACCATCATCTACGTTGAGATGTGAGGAAAGGAAAGAATGGGCAGTTAGTGAACACTGACAGGTAAACGAAGGACATGTCACATGTATCTAAAGACAGGACTAAGTGTGGGTGAGTGTTTAGTTACACTTTATTTCGATGGTCTACTTTAGACATTCAACTAACTATAAGTAACCATGCAACTACATGTCAGCTAACTTTCATTAGAGTATTAGTAGACTGTTAGGTTAGGGTTAAGGTAAGTAGAATAAGTTGGCATGTACTTGTAAAGTTACTTATAGTCAGTGGAATGTTTGTTGGGGAGCATCACAATAAAGCGTTAGCATATATTAAGCACACAGTCTACTAATACTCTAATGACTGGTAGATGACATGTAGTTGCAAAGTTACTTAAACTTAGTGGAATGTCTAAAGCGGACTATCAAAATAAAGTGTTAACGAGTGTTTTTAAGGACAAAATAACACCTAAATCACATTTAAAAGCTAAATATGTAGAGTATATGGTGAGGTACTCTTAATTACATTAAAAAAGATGAGATAAAAAGATGTGGGGAAGTAAGTGTGTGCACAAGAGAGTGTGTGGGTGGTAGAGGAGTATATATTTGACCAGGATGGTGCAGTTTCAGTAAGAACTTCGGGATTTAAAGAAAATAAGTGATAGACGGACAGACTTTCAGACAGACCTTGGACTCAACATCCGCGTTGTGGTCATTCTGAAGAAGCAGAGCTGCAGATTTGGTGTCGTCCTTGCGGGCTGCAATGTGGAGCGCAGGCAGACGGACTTTACCTTTCGTGTCATTCTCTAACAACAGAGAAACCACCTGATCATGACCCTGCTGCAAGGCTACCGCTAATGGTGTAAAGCCATCCTAAAGAGAGGAAGAGCAACAAACAGGCCTGATTATCGATTCATATACCTTAGTTTACATATATTACTGTATTTTGTTTCATAATACATACACATCTGATTAAAAGTTTGAAGTCAGTACTTTTAAAGAATACTCTTATTTAGCAAGAATGCATTAAATTGATCAAAAGTGACAGTAAAGACATTTAGAATGTTACAAAAATATATATATTTTAAATAAATACTGTTCTTTTAAACTTTCTATTTATCAATATATTGCAGTTTCCACAAAAATTCCAAACAGAGCAATTGTTTTCAGCAGTGGTAATAATAAATGTTTCTAAAGCATCAAATCAGCATATTAGAATGATTTCTAAAGGATCATGTGACTGAAGACTGGAGTAATGATGCTGAAAATTCAGCCATCACAGGAATAAATGAAATTTTAATATATTTATTTTAAACTGCAATAATATTTCACAACATTACTGTTTTTACTGTATTTTTGATCTAATAAATGCAACCATGGTGAGCATAAGAGACTTCTTTCAAAAATATGAAAAAATCTTACCAACCCCAAAACTTTTGCCATTTTATATATATATACAACCCCATTTTCAGAAAAGTTGGGACATTTTGTAAATTGCAATAAAAATCTAATATGTTGAAGTATGTCTAATAATTGTTGAAGTTTTGCAAGTGGAATTTTTACCCAATCTCGCCTGCTATAAGACTTCTGATCAACAAGCAATGGTCGTCGTTGTCTGATTCTCCTTTTCATGATGGGCCATATATTTTCAGTTGGTCAGTGAAAACATTGGAAATATTTTCTTTTTACATTTTAATTTTTACAAAAACGTTCCAAACCGTGACACAAGTGTATCGTATTGAACCGAACCGTCAATTTTGTGAACCGTTACACCCCTACTATCTATATCTCTCTTACCTATCTGTCTACCCCTCTGAAGCAATGGTTGAAGCAATTTGAATGCTGAGAAACTTTACTAAAACGATTTGAAAAGTTAGTTTATCTGTTTATTATTATGAATGTTTGATATTTACCAAAAACATCACTTTGCAGTGTGTTGTTGAATGAGTTTTTTTTATAATAAATGTATTTTTA
>JAPMNU011396120.1:0-10655 GCA_029874995.1 Alburnus alburnus
AGAGAGAGAGAGAGAGAGAGAGAGAGAGAGAGAGAGAGAGAGAGAGAGAGAGAGAGAGAGAGAGAGAGAGAGAGAGAGACTAGTCATTTTAAAAGTAAACAGAATATGTGTGTGTGATCTCTAGTAATTTTAAAAGTAAACTGAATATGTGCATGTGATCTCTGTGATGGCACAGCGAAAATCACTTATCATGTGAGAATCAGCACTTGAACTACAAACAGTTCTGTGCTTTCTCTCTCAGGCAACATGCATAAACAACCATTCCAAACTATGATAAAACACAAAACATCATCAAATCAATGCCATTAGGTTGTGGGATGGAAAAGCTGAATTTTCAGCATTCAAACACATGATCCTTCAGAAATCATTCTGATATGCTGATTAAGTGCTCGAGATTTCTTATAATAATATTATTATAATATATAAAATATAAAAAATTAAAAAAAACGTACTCAGCCCAAACATTTGAATGGTGGTATATGATATTATTAACATTTATTTTATTTGACAATAAAAATGTAATCTTTTTGAGGAAATAAACCCTTTAAATCCGCCTATTCATTGTGTGTTGTGTAGATGTCTGTTTTCTCCATATTAGGATTTTTCTTGCCTAGCGCTTTCAGCACTGTGATTGGTGGTCCAGCTGTGAAATTACACAGTGCCAAGCAATAGAAAGTCAATGAGAGACGAATTTCAAATGGCAGGAAAATTGACCAATCATATCGTCCCTTTAAATGGGTGGGGCTTGTTATTACAAGTTTATGGCGCGTACTGCCCACTTTGAGGAGTACAATCAGGGGGAAAAAGCTGATAAAATAGCTAGCGCTTTTCGCTATAGAAACCGGAAATTTTGCCAACTTTGCATTGCCAATTTATTATCCATTCCGTTTTCAAGATTAACTTTTAAGGGAAAGCTGGAGTTAATCTGTAAAGGAAGACTTACACCAGAGCTTAATTTTGTGCAGAAAGCCAAAGCTTTTTAAAGCATTTCAACCACAGCATTGCTACACTCACAAACAATACTAGGGGGAAAGTAGTGGGAACGCCCACTAGCAACCTCACCGCCAGCCACTGGCAACATGCAGCGACAAAGTCGCTTGTAGTGTGAATGCAGCTTTACTGCTGGGATTGTTTGCTGTTTTAGTAAGTTATGTAAAATCGAATAGGTTAAGTAACTGATTTTATTCTTGCCGCCGCTTTAGTTGAGAAAAATTATTTTGCAGAATAACTGGTCAGTCTGTAAATTTACTTTAAATTAACTTGGCGACCATGCTGTAATTCTGCATAAAAGTAGCATTTTTCCCAAATCATATGTTCGATAAGGTCTGTTACATACATTTAATTGGCTGCTGTGCCAGTATAATTTAAATAAATGGTATAATATGATATATATTAATGCTCTGAGAGCTGTCGTGATGCATTGGCTTACATTAAATTTAGCTGGTTTTGTCGCTAGTTGTCACCATATTTCGCTAAAATGCACACACCGATTGTGTGATGATGCAATTCTTTGTAATGATGATTTGCATTTTATTACTTTGTTTAATTTTGGTGATAACGGTCTATGGTCAACTCATAGGGCCTGTTTACACTTTATGCGTTTTAACTGATCAGATATAGCTATCCATTTTTGTTAAAACTCTTCCATTTACACTTGGCCACATAAATGTGTCTCCACAAAATGAATATAAATCCGTTCTTCAATTCCTACTCTATATGCGAATTTAACAGAGTTCACGTCATCGAAAGAAACAGATTTAAGCTGCAATTTATCTATCATCAGCTAATGTTAAGATTAAGAGAAAGCGGCATCAGCACTGCTAAGATAATTTAGTCTCTCTCCTTTGAACGAGCTTCAGGAAGTGAACTTTGTTTCATTTGCGGCAGTTTGTGCGTCGGCTTGCTGAAGAGATATTTGCTCAGTTACTCATTTGCGTTTTGAGGTAGAGCTGTCATATCTGGCTACCATGAGACGGTAGCCTATAACACGCTCACATGCTTTTGCACCATTTTGGAAGGAGTCAAATTTACATATGTGGCTTCAACAACCAGATGCATTTATACTTCTCAAGTATCCTTTGAAATGCGTTTCAAACCACCTCCTGAAGTGGTTTGAGTGATCAGATTTAAATCCATCTCGAATAGCTTTCCGATCAGAGAAAACACACGTTCACAAAAGCACAAGAGAGTCTACACTATGTAACACTACCAAACACAATAAAGAACCCCACTCACACACACGGAGAAAGCTGCTCAACTGATTAATAAAATCCCACACAGCTGTACAACTCGTAAACAAGAGGAAAATACTCTCTTCCCTTCCTGCTGTAAGCAATCAATCTTGATGACTGAATCCCCCCCTTTTCCTTTACTCTCTAAAAACTTTGTCTATCTTTCTCAGTGCTCCATTTCTCCCCTTCTCTTTCTCTCTCTTTAGCCCTTATAAGGTTGTGTAGATCTGTCTAGCACTGTGCCTGTGGCTTTAACCCCTTACCGACAGCCAGAAGATTACTTGCAGTGAGAGAGCATGAATGGCAGGATCAACAGTAGAAGATTTTACTCCAAAAAACACCCATTTTATTCACTTTCTATTAACTTTACAAAAGCATATGCGAGGACGAGGATTCAGTGGCGTTAAAATATCTGCAAATGTGTGTTTGTGTGCATAATATGAACATTGGAGGCGAGGTCAGCTCTGCCTCTGATTAGACAAGGCCATCAGTCTGCTTAATCTGCACCCTGACTGGACAAGGTCCCTGTCTGTTCTTTTAACCCGTCTCTGATTGGCTGACACGGTATTATGTGGTGCTAGCTGAAGGTCAAGGGATGTCCAATCAAAACATACACCTCGCAATTGGAGTCCTCCCATTGGTTGCACTCCTCCTGTCCCAATGACCTGCTCTCCTTGAGCCACCACCACTAATCAGACTGACCTGCAAACATCTTACAAAGGCTGAGGAGTAATCTTGTGCATTTGTGTGTGTTGTTGCCAACTAACGTGCAAAAAAGGGGATCAGAACAATGTGTCCCACTCTGTTGAGTGGTTAGGAGAGAGGAAATTAACTACTATATTTAATTGGAGACTATAATAGGCAACAATGTAGATAATGTGCAGGGCTTCCACATCCTGTCTAACCTTTGCCCTTACCCACGATGTCTTGAGAGGGAACAGCTCTGTTGCACTATTGGGCAGATGGTTTATGCAATAAATGTATAGCAATATGAACTCTTAAACCTAAATAACTTCATCTTAACTTGTTTTTTGCGAGTGCAGGGCTCAAAAATCCATTAATGATAACCTGAAGTCTATGACCAGCTGCTGAGATAACACTTCATAAACTCTTACAACAACACTATAATGCAGATTCTGAAATCAATGACCAGGGTGGGAAGAACAAACAGGGTCAGGGTAGTTAGTCACCCTCTTGCTGATAGATAGGAGGAAGTACTAAAGTCCAGATTGTTATTGGAAACCTCTAACATGAAGAATAAAAGATAGACACACCCAGGGCATTCAAAACACACAAACAATACAGGAAAGACAGGAAAACAATACCAAAGCATTTTCTCTGAATCACAGCCAGTAGCTGATGTGTATTCTTAATATGTGACGGGACCTGTAGTAAAGCCAAAAACATGTAACATTTCCTTTCTTCTTTCTGAACTCTAAATAAAGAAAAGGGATTAAAACTCAAAAAAGGTCAAGTAGAAAAGCAATTACTACTGCAGTGAATTCATTTTTATTTAATTTTCCTGCACCTTAAGAAATATATAGTGCAATATCTGTGTTTCTGAAAAGGAAAAGACAATTATTCATGTTACTTTTATGGTAGCCATTTTAACACAAATTATTCAGGCCCTTTATTAGTTAAATCTCGACAAACTGCAAAAACATGATTTTGGCTTAGTAAAGGCCACGAAGACCTTCTCAGATACTAACTGCCTGAAAAAACTACAGTTCTCTTTTTCAAGGTTTAGTTTCGTATGTCTGCAATGTGAGAAAGGTTCACACTCAATACTGAGTTTGAGATGACGCAAAAACATTATCGCAACTTGTGTCCTATTAAATTAACAACAGGCAACTTAGCAGTTAGGAGCAGCACAAACAGGTTCTTTGACACCCTGTCAGATATTGCAGGTTGTTGTGCAAGTGAGACTCTGAGTCCTTAAAACAGCAGACGGCTCTGTTCCTCTCTGATTATCCTGCTTAAAACAAAGAGTACACTATCCTCCAGACAGACAAGCTATACACTTGCACTTAGACACACACTTCTTTTATACGTCAATTCATTTCACTTTAATTTACAGTACATCTTTTCTATTAGTAACTAGGGTGCTGTTTTTGTTGTTGTTTTTTTGATTTTCAGAGATACCAGACATAAAGTGCCTTTAACAGCCTGAGGCAAATCAGAAATGCTTTTTTGTGCATTCAGGCAAGGGGTTTTGTAGATAGGCCATGTGGTTGAAGGGATGGTGGTGTTCTAGCTTAGTGCCAAAGTCTGGCGGAAGCTGAAAATGAAACAGCTGAAACTGCTTATGAAACTTTTAACTACTCTTTACCCAAAACCAATTGTGATCATGTATCTAAATTCTCACAGAAACCAACAATATATATGATAAAGTATGCAAATCTAAGAGACATCAAATCCATCCAAACTTCTACGTGATACATTTTAACAGTTCTGCAGGGATGTGTAGATATTTTCTTGACGGCATGACGCAAAGTAAGAAAGGTCAAGTTTGGGATGGTCTTACATATGCTTTATCTGTTCAAACATGCCCCGGCATGCTCTTGATTCCTCAAATCAATGAAGCTCTGCTGTGGAACAATACGTGTCTAACGCAGAACCCATCCCGCTATCGTGATTGGATGTGCTGACGACTATCTGAGCTAATTCACTGCTCTACCTGAACTGGATGAATACAAACTTGAACTTTGCAGGGCTCTACAGTGCATTTGCGACCAAAATTTTCGGTGCACGACCATGAAAAGATATTTAGGCGCACTTCTGCGACTGAACGATCGAAGCTAAAAACTACAACTCCCAAATGCCCTTACAAGTACGTTACATATCAACAGTGACGTTTAACACCGCGATTGGTTACTTTTAATGCCAGTCAACCAAACGGCGCGAAATAAGTTGAGGTTACTGTGACATTGAAAGTGTCTTGTGTTGGGATGAATAGTATCACATTTTAATCTAAAAGTTCTGTCTCAAATGAGGCAGAACAGAGTAGCTTCGAACAAAAAGAACAAGACGTTGAACAAGAACAAGATGTTGGTGCTGTTGTTCCTTGTAAGAAGTAGAAAATATCAGTGACAGGTAACGTTAAAAAGTACAGGCTCCAAAAAGAATAGCTAGACGATTTTCTGTGGCTACAATACGAGCGAGATAAAGATGTTATGCAGCGCAAATACTGCAAAGAAGCCGGTGCAGAATTAGCAGGGCCAACAATGTTTGTGTGCGGACATTCACACTTCAAGCGAGAATTGCTATTGAAGCACGTCAATTCCCAGCGTCATTTATGCTTCAGGGACATATTCATTAACAGGTCGCAACCTAATAATCCCCCAGATGTTTTTGGCCTATGACATACTAACAATAACTATAACTGAAGATAATCTACTCGGGTGTTGTCAAATACGTGTCAATATCTGAAACGATTCCAATACTCCTTTTCTGCAGTATCGATACAACGATATCAGCTGTACATTCTCAATCTCTCTTCTCTCCGATGGTGAAATGAAAATTTGACACACCTGCTAAGTCTTATAAACCCGTTTCATTCGTTTAGTGGTTGAATAATGTTGGTGTTACAGGGCCTGAATTTTTTGGGGTCGTGGGCATTACAATTGCACATAGTTTTACTCATTCCTACAGGTTTCGTAATCACCACAAAAGAGCGCACACCACTGATCTATAGAAGAGGCGCATACATAAAGCCGCCTCTAAGGGCGCTTTCACACTTGGTTCGATTGCCTGTTCCGAACCCGAGTTCGATTGCTCCCCCCTCCCCCTGCCCCCGATGGACTGTGTTCACATTATATTATTTGTATCCAAACCGTGGTACGCTTGCGTCATCAAGCTGGCGCGTAATCGTGTTGCTTGGTAACCGCTATGAATGAAAAGGCGTCAAAATGGATAGAATTGCTCGCTTCACATTTGTTCTTTTTTTTAACCTTTGGTTTTGTTTTCAAAGAAAAGATACAGAAACACACTTGCGTCTGTCTACCGCAAAAGTACTAAAATCGTTCCAGCGGGCTGTCTGCCGAAGACAATTTTTGTGGAGGCAAGCAGAAATTATCTCTCTGCTTGCAGTGCATCAATCCCGCTTTTCAATCCCGCACCATCTTATACGTCTTCAATAGCGGTTCACTTCCGCGATTTGGTATGATTGCGTTCATATCAGCAGCGAACCGTACTGGAGTTCACATGAACCGTACCCCAGACCACCCTTTTTAAGCGGACTCGAGTACGGTTCGAGGGTGCGCAACTGAGTTCTGAAGACAGCTTTCACATCATCCAAACGAACCGAACTCTGACGTCATTCGAAACCAGGTTCGCCCTCAAACAGCTCACAAGTACCAAATTGACCAACCCGTAAGACATTTGTTTATCTTCAGACCACAAATAAAAATCTTTTTAATTAAATCTGACAGTTTTCTGTTCCTCCATTAACAGCCTACGCGATTAACACTTTCAAGTGTTACCCAGAAAGGTAGTAAAGATATCATTAAGGTAAATCCATGTAACTCCAGTGGGTTTAACCTCAAAGGTTTAACCTTATGAAGTAATGCGAGTGCTTTGCTTGTGCAAAAATCATAATTTAACCTAACCTAATATTTAAAAAATATTAATCTGTCCAACTCAACAACATCTGCTCTCACGTCAAGAACACGCATGCCGTGACTCGTGGTGCTCTAGTGAATGTGTGTTGGAGATTAATTTTCAAGGTATCGTAACGAAATTAGAAATTCCAGAATTGTGACAACACTATAACAATAACAACAACTTTCTTGGTAACTACCACACTTGCACTCAAAAAGCCACTCAAGGGCAATTCCGCGCAAAACTGTCACATCCATAATGCCAACTAAATACCATGGCATTGTGTTGGCGTTATGGATTTGACAGTTTTGCGTGGAATTGCCCTCAAGCTTTTTCTTAATTTACCAACCTTTCAAATCTGACAGCTCGTCAGCTTCCCACAAAATTCTGGGATATGAAACTGGCTGCACACTTCAGAATCTCATTGGATGCAGTGGGTCATTGTGTATTGTTTGCCTACTAAATGCACATACATGCAAATTAAAAGTTGTCTCTAAAATGTCATCTAGCCTACATGCTTTAGTCCAACCAAATATGGTAAATATTCTGTCATACTATAATTTGTCATACTGATTTTTGCATTCAATATAGCAGTGAAGTATGCATATTAGGATGTGGAAAGAGAATGATGTAGGCCTACCTGCTTCACACTTCACACATAAACCTTCACACTCACTGATCTGAGATCAGATTTAACACACAGTTGGCATTGATTTTCCCATTCCGTTTTGTAAGAGGATGTGAAAAACAATTACAGAATTAAATATTAAACGATCAGCGTAAACAAGACAATCCACACATACACACACAGGTGTCTGACACACTGCATATCATGTGGTTTGATGAAATATGATTAGCCTAAGTGATTTAGGAATGTGTAACAAACAATCCCTGTATCCATTTCCACACCTCTTCATCACTCTTCCCAATGGTCCAGATTTCTCTCAATGACTTCTTTTTAAGAATGTTTTAATTCACAAATGATGACTTAAATGTCTGCCAGTGAAATCTGCCTGCTTTTGCAGCTGCTCGCTCTGCACTACATGAAAGGAAAGAGGGGCTGCTTTGATGTGCGCGAGCGCACCTCTCTCCATTATGAAAAATCCGTTAGCATTCTCAATGGCCATCCCGCATCCATTCATACAAGCAATTCATACAGCACGAATGGGCTAACAACGCTAGACCGATCACACACCACAGCCGTCTCTATTCAAGAACAGAAATGCATAAATATTAATGCAAATCTATTAAGCTTGCATACTATCCCATCTTAATTTTGCATGCATTCTGGGGATGCCTTGTGCGGGCGCCACTTGTCACTCTGTCAATCAAGCGCTTGGATGAGAGAGCTCGAGCGAGTGCCATGGAAACAGCCTTGATAAGGCTGTTCCTCACGTTACCCATCTCAAGGGAGATCTGACACCCTTGTTAGCCGTGCAAACCCGGTATACACTAAAACATACTCAAGCAGCGATATCTTCATCTTTTACAGTTGGCGTAATAAGCTGATGTAATAAAGAGGCACTCACGCTCAAAGTCTGAGTCATCGTCCTCGTCATCGTCGTCGCCGTTCGACTCTGTCTGCATAGGTTCGCCATCAAACATCACTCCCTTCCCCCCGGTTTTGGCGGTGGCGACCCCGGACCCGTCCTGGTTCCTGGTGTCCCGCAGACGGGTGAAATACTGCACGGCAAACTCCACCAGGTCCGGCGGCCTCTGGCGCAGCACCTCCACGGTGTAGCCTTGGAGCAGCTCCGTCAGACCGACTGGAATCTCAATACTCATGGCTAAACAGTAGTAGAAGGTTTGTGCAGATATTTGAACCTGTTCTAAATGGCTCCTGAACTATGGTACAAAAATATAAATCAAGTCTTTCCCGTATCAGTGCATGCAGCGGGTTGCTGCGCAAGAAGCTCGCGAGGGACTTAGTTAATTTTGGTAGCAAAGGTCAGCTGAAACAAGCACAACACATAAGATTCTTCGGGGGGTTTGTTTCCCAAGGTTGGAGTTAATCAGGCCGACTAATAGAAAATAAAGGCTGACAGCTCTGTTTCCTCCTGCTTTTGCTCAATAGCTCTCTTGGCTAGGAATACCGTACTGTGCGTTGAACCAGTAACTATAAATTAAAATCGCTTCGCTATTGTGTCGTATGGAACAAAATAAGCGATGAATAAGAGTCAAAAAGTGGGGTTAATAAGATTAGAAGCTGATTAAACCCAGGCTGGGAGTTAGCGATGTAGCTATCGGAGTTAGCAGACGAGGCCTTGCCTTTGCACAACGCGTGATTAGTTTGTATAATTGACGTTTTGTTGTCTAATACCTTAATAACGGATATGCACGAGAGAAGAAGCCAATCGTGTGAAAGAAAAAAACTCTAACGTTATATGTAAATTCAGAGAGCTGTTGAAATGTTGTATGACAGCTCTGTCTGTCTATATCACCAGCGCACAGATCCGCGTCTCTCTAGTCCGTTATTTCTCCAAGGATCCACTGTTTTTGGTAGTTCTAAACACGGAAGGTGAATTAGAAGAGTGTGGGTAACTGGCTCTACCGGGGAGGTAGCTATGTCGTCGCCGGGGACTCGGCAAGGAGCGAGGCCGCGCCGGGGTGAGTGTGCAGGCGGCCCGGCACTGACAGGAACACCCGGTGAACCGGACAGGAGGGAGAAAGATCAGGCCTTCTAGTCTTCGGAAATCGGACAAGTGTCAGCTGTCACCAGAAAGCACGAAAAGGCGCCCACAGAGACGACAACACCGGCACTCGAGCGCCTCCAAGCACGAAACTGCTATGAAAATCCTCGGTAAACTCCAACCGCTGAGAGCTGCGGATTTTCTCGTCGCCTGTCGTTGTCAGAGCCGCGGTCCGGAATGGATATGTTTCTGGACGTCGAATAAAACTAATTTCGCCATGAATGAGCTGAAATATTCTCGTTTTTTCCAGTAAGAAAGAACAGAACGTTGGTGCCTCCTGACAAGGCGCGGACACTCTCTCCTGTTCCACCGCGAGCCGCTGAGCCTCGGGGGCGCGGTCAGAGTTCGAGAGCGAGCGTCAAGTTCTGATGGACTTCGAAAATGGCCAATCGCAGAGCAGCATGAGACTGAAGCTCCACCCCTTTTGAAGCGTGTGTGAGAGATTTAGGAAGTGGGTGAAGAGGCTGTAGTGGGGGGTTCAGGGCCAAATTCTGAACTCAAGCAAAGCTGAGCGCTGAGAAATATACGGAAGCACTCTGTAACATAAGTGAATGAAAAAGAACAAAAGTATCGATAAAGCCCGGTGGAACTGTTTAATTTACACGAATCTTCGGACTTGAGTCTTGAGTCATTAATTCTATGTTATGCGTTACGTTTTATGCAACCATAAAACGTAAAATATTAATTTTTATTATCGAGAAGCTGATTGTTTGATTTAGGCTATTTTGAAAACGCAAAGCAAAGCTACAATCTAACTGTGTCGATTCCTAAAAGGGCTCCATGGCAAAAAAATTTTATCTCAGACGAACAATTCAAGAGAGAAGGAGTTCCCTGTCAGTAAATATAGAGCAGTTGATCTATTCCTATTCTCGGGTCTCCTCCATTCAGGTCGCAGGTAAAGCCGTTACCATGGCCACACAGAACCTACCTTTAAATCCTCCAGTTCTTTTCCTCGAGGAACCCCTGCGCCCCCTGCCGGGCAATAAATAACTTATAATAGCTCAATAGTTCTTAAAGGAGAACTCCGGTCAATTTTAACATTGAGCTCTTTTTTTTTTTTTTTGTAAATTTGGAGTGCTGTCAGTACAGAGAACAACGACAAAAATCGGTGTTGCCTACACCGTGTTATCCTCTT